>VZRW01012965.1:214685-286768 GCA_013398125.1 Aegotheles bennettii
AAAATGTAGCCCATAAACCGTTATAAAAAAACTGGTACTTTTTTTTGGGGGGGGGGGGCACTATGAAGAGCAAAAAAGCCTTTTTATGGCTTTATCATAGAGAAATCTCAATACATGCAGCAGGGGTACAGTTTCTGAGGAGGTGAAGTTTTGAGAAAGACACTAAATTGTAAGTGAGATGCTGTGTTTGAATAGCTGGAATAAAAGGTTTGTCTGATGTTGAAGGTCTATGGAAAATGTTGGTTATACTGTAAGTATGACTCATGAAAATTTTTCTAGCAGAAACTAGAATGGTAAAATGTCCTCTGGCGTATGGACACTGGAGTGGTATTTGATAACCTTTGTTCAGGACATTTGCAATTGTTTGCTGATAATCAGATCTGGAAAAAAAATGGTTAAATTTCAGATTACAGCATTATCAGATTGTTTCTCTGACTTGTTAATAAGCTAACTGACAGAGTTCTGGTTTTTGTTTATCTTACTAGCCAAGCCCAAGTCTTCTCAGAAAAATAAAAATGACAAAAAAAGCTTTTATGCATGCGTAATTACCTAAGACATATATGTAATCACTTAGCTAAGAAAAGCTATAGATCAGCTTTATCATATTTTAGCCTTTACAGATAATTCAGTGTTACAAGCTACCATGAAGGAATGTTTCTGCTCTGGAAATCTATGAAAAAAGATTTAAGTTAAGGCTGTGATACACCACAGTACAAAATGAGGAACCAAATGTATGCATTTCAAGTACATTTCTTCACTGAAAGTATCGAACCTGGAAATGCAGAAATGGCAATAGAACCATGAATCTGAGGAACAAATGGATGGTTGTCAAACACATCAAGAGTAAATCTAGCAGTGTCATTTAAAAATGGAAAGCCCTTGTCCTCTCCAGATCTAGACAGGTTTCCAGCTGTAATTATTTTCCCCTTGTTCATATCTTCTATCAGGAAGAATGGGCTGACATTTTGATCAGGGAGAATGTAGTATCCAATAAGACCATTTTGTCCCTGCTATGAGAGGAACACAACTTCATGTAACTATTGCTTGCAGGACTACATTATTTCAGTGCCCCAACTCCCATAGTACAGACTCACTGAAATCTCAATATTACCATGCTTAAATAGACAGAATACCAGAGCATTTTAAATAACTAGAGAGAACCAGGCTCAGATATACTTTGTGCTTAAGCTGTAACACTATTTCGACTTCACTGGTATGCTCTCTCCAGGTGGGATCTCACAAGTGTGGACTAGAGGGGGAGAATCACCTCCCTCAACCTGCTGGTCACGCTTGTTTTGATGCAGCCCAGCATATTGTTTACTTTTTGAGCTACAAGCAGAGACTGCCCACTCATGTTGAGCCTTTCATCAACCAACACCTTAAAGTCCTCCTCAGGACTGTTCTCAATCCATTCTCCTCCCAACCTATATTAGTGCCTCTAATTGCTGTGACCCAGGTGCAGGACCTTTCACCATGTTGAACTTCATGCAGTTTGCATGCAATCACCTCTCAAGCCTGTCAAGGTTCCTCTGGATGGCCTCCCTTCCCCTCCAGTGTGTCAACCACACCACGCAGCTTGGTTTCATCAACAAACTTGTTGAGGATGTACCTGATCCCACCATCCATGTCACCAACAAGGATGTGAAACAGTGCCGGTCCCAGTATTGATCCCTGAGGAATGCCACTCATCACCGATTTGCACTTGGACATTGAGCTGTTGACCACAACTCTTTGAATGCGACCATCCGGACAATTTCTTATCCACCCAGTGGTCCATCCATCAAGCCTGTCTAATTTAGACTTGTTGTGCGGGACAGTAGCAAATGCTTTGCACAGGTCCAGCTATGTGGTACCTGTTGCTCTTTCCTTATCCACCAATGCTGTAACCCCATCATAGAAGGCCACCAAATTTGTCAGGCATGATTTGCCTCTGGTTGGCTGTCATGCATGTTGGCTGTCATGACATGTTGGCTGTCAGCAATCACCTCCTTGTTTTCTGTGTGCCTTAGCATAGTTTCCAGGAGGATCTGCTCCATGATCTTACCAGGCACTTTTTTCCCTTCTTAAAAATGGAAGTTATGTTTCCCCTCTTCCAGTCAGTAATGTCACCGGGCTGCGACAACTTCTCAAATAAGATGCGTAGTAGCTTAGCAACTTCGTCTGCCAGTTTCCTTGGGACCCAATGATGTATCTCATGAGGTCCCATGAATTTGTGCACATTCAGGTTCCCTAGGTGGTCTCAAGCCTGATCTTCCCCTACCGTGGGTAGTTTTTCATTCTCCCAGTCCTCACCTTTGCCTTCTGTGACTTGAGTGGTGTGGCTTGATCACTTGCCAGAGAAGACTGAGGCAAAAAATTAATTGAGAACCTCAGCCTTCTCCATATCCTGGGTGACCAAATCTCCTGTTTCCTTTTGGATAGGGCCCACATTTTCCCTAGTCTTCCTTTTATTACTGCTATACCTATAAAAGCCTTTGATGTCCCTGGCCAGATTCAATTCTATCAGGGCTTTAGCTTTCCTAACCTGATCCCTGGCTGCTCAGGCAGTTCCTCTATATTCCTCCCAGGCTACCTGTCCTTGGTAATGGTTTGCACATGATTCCTTTCTGCATGACTCATCTCAATACAAAGCTGTGAACTATCTGTGCACTATATGAAGCTGTTTGTCTAGCATGTTCTATTACATTGCCAGGTTTAACTTTCCCTTATCGTATACAGTGACATACTTTAAGAAGCCATTTCTATTACTGTCAGTGATTCTAGTTTTATACTCATAGCCAGATGTAAAACCCACTAAGGTCAATGAAAATTGCCCTTTGACTTCAGTGGTCCCTGCATGAGATTACTTATGTCTTGATATGTATTTTTGTAAATAATCCCTTGAGTTTATTTGTTTATAAGTATTTTCACTTATCTCTATGTGCCTTAGTAATTACAGTAACTGTAACTATTTTGAAGTTCATTTAACACCGAAGACCCAGCACTGATGTAGGAATGATCTAGATTCTGTACTTCCTCGGCATAACCAGAAGTAAATATTATGTTGGAATTAATTACATTTCTGGAAAGACAACAAGACTGCAAAATTCATTTACTAATTTGCTCAGATGGAACCAGTGGTGTAGCTCTGCATTGTAACTGTACTGTTGCTAGCAATGAATAGGACAAAAATCTTGCTCATTTTTGAGATTGTAGGCTGTGTGCTGCTGGGCAGGCAATTAGAAAGGAATCTTCCTTCTTATGAACAAAACACAAGTTCAAATTAATTCACTGAACAGTATAATGTGATTCTGTAATATATGAAAAATTGCTTAGAGTCTACACAAAATTTTAGTTATTTTTAAATGTATCATTCCAGGTATATATTTTAAAAGAACAAAAAACAGAAAAATACAGTAAATTCACCTTGCTTCCAGGTTTTGATGTATAAGCTTGTACTGCAGTTTATATAATTTCTGTATTCATAGGATTGTGAGTAGGAGAAAAAATGAGCTGTTATTTTTATTATCAGATAAATTAAATTAATGATAGCATTGATAAAGTTACATTAGGCAGTAGATAACAGTAAATCATATTTCAAAGTAATTGTTTATTATAAAAAAGCTATTATTAAGGGCAAAAATTTTATGAATAAGTAAGTTAAGAAAGGAAACTGCTTTATGATTACTCAAGCATTCATAGTAGCTTATGTAACAGACTCTTGGAATAAGAGACATTTTATACATATATGGATAGATAAATAGATATAGGAACACTACTCAGTGTGAGGTTCGTTGAAAACAGTGCTATATGTTATTTCTTTCACTTATGCGACTGTTATAAAATGTGATCATATTAACTAAGCTGTGCTAATTTTCTGTGTATTCCTAGACCTTTAGCTAAAGCTGTAGCTAGATTTGGCTTTTGTTGAATGGAAACAGAAGTGAAACTTCTGAGCTTTGTGAGAAACTTCAGGTTTCATCACTCATAATTAAAAAGTTGATGGGAACCAGCAGTATAGCTTTATAAAATAGCAAATGCTTCTGGTGCTCAGCAGGTTTCATGTCTGTTAAAAAACACTGTTTCATGTGAACAATGATTATCTGAGACTAACTTTCACCCTAGCCTCCTCTCCGAGTTAGTTTCTACCCAAATTCAGTCATTTGGCAGATACAGGAAGGACAAGACCCTCAAACCTATTACTGATGCCTCTTTCTCTTGCCTTAGCTGTTTTTCTTACTGTTCACCAGTATAATCATAGACTGCAGCTCTTTTTAATGGCCACTGTGCATATTTTCTAGGTTATTCAAAAACCTCTCTATCTCTCAGCATGTTCTTTCATGGTGCTTAAGATTTTGTGGAAATTATTGCCTTGTGCATTTTTTTAATGTTGAACAAATCCGCAAAAAAATAGAGAAAGAGAGAAATGTAAAGAAAGCAATCTTAAAGTTTGCTTTTAAAATTCTAGAAGTGGCTCGCACCATCAAAATTATGTATTGATTGGATAAGAGCAAATATTTTTAGGAACTAACACGGCAAGAAAACGTGAAATGCTAAACTTTACACACTATTTTGATTATGTGACAGTTTTCTGTCAATCCACATTCTCTCAAATTAGGCTTAACAATGTATATTAGCACTCAAATAAGTAATTCCAATGAACCTACAGTTCATATTAACATGAACCTGTTAGAAATTTAGTGAGAAAATATTTGGAACTACAGGTTTTCCCTGTTTTCTTTTCATCATAGAAAAATTATCTTAACTTTTTAGTAGTTTCTTCATTTGTAAATTGTGCCAGATATGTGGATGAATTGCTGCTGGGTATTGCTCCTAAAGGAGATGTAAGTGCCCAACGTATAATCCTAAGCAAGAACTGCTTTTGCACATGGAAAATGTTAAAGACCTTGCTGTTAGGATGGAAAAGAAAATAAAGCAACTACCCTAGTTAAAAGTCACAGACACTCAGCAAAATGTTTGCCTGAAAACATTTCAAACTCTGACTTTGACCTGATCAGAAAAAGAAAATTATCCTTTGTACTTTTTATAAAGGATTGTTTTTATTTTGCAGAAGCTGTGTCTCAAGCTAGAGGTCAGGAATGTTATATATTTTGCTCTCATTTTTGTTCTGAAACCATAAGTATGTTGAAAAGAGTGACTTCTCAGATGTTCACAAAACAAAAATAACCTTTGACATTTTACTTAGGCTAAAAAATGAAGGAAGTTTAATCTTTGCTTTTTAGAGTGCAGATGGTTGAAAAATAGTATTAATAACAAAAAAAAATATTTTGCTCTTTATGGTGGTGCCAGTCTGGATACAACAAATAAAACCTAGGGAATTCAAACACAGTAAGAAAAAAATATGTGACTTGAAATAATGGCTGAGTAGACAGAGTGGTTTTAGAAGAACATGAAATTTAATGTAACAGTTTAAGCCATAACATCCATTGTCTTATCAAATTGAACAGCCTCATGTGTCTAAGTTTCACATTTTAAGAAAAAAAATACTCCCATAAAGCAAGTAGGTTACTGTTAAAAGGTGTAGATGGTGGTGAAAAAATTTCCCCATCCTCTCCTCACCTTCAGTGTTGACCAGTTAATCTCTGAAACACAGTATCACATTTTTTTTTCTTAAATCTGCTTGTAAAATTAATAATAAATTTGTAATAGGGCTGGAATTACTCCAGTTATTCTTCCTCCTCCAACGATTAGTTTCTCTGGATCATAGAATCATAGAATCATAGAATGGTTTGGGATGGAAGAGACCTTAAAGATCACCTAGTTCCAATCCCCTACCATGGGCAAGCCCACCTTCTACTAGACCAGGTTGCTCAAAGCTCCATCCAACCTGGCCTTGAATACTGCCAAGAAGGGGGCATCCACAACCTCCCTGGGCAGCCTATGCCGGTGTCTTACCACGCTCACAGTAAAGAACTTCTTCCTAATATCCACTCTAATTCTACCTGCATTTAGTTTGAACCCATTTCTGCTTGTCCTATCACTACATGCCCTTGCAGAAGTCCCTCTCCAACTTTCCTGTAGTCCCCCTTCAGGTACTGGAAGGTGCTCTAAGGTTTCCCTGAGGCCTTCCCCTTTCCAAACTGAACAACTCTCTTAGCCTGTCTTCATCAGAGGGGTGCTTCAGCCCCTTGATAATCCTTGTGTCCCTCCTCTGGACTCATTCCAACAGCTCCTTGTCCTTCTTAGGCTGGGGACTCCAGAACTGGGTACAGTACACCAGGTGGGGTCTCACAAGAGTGGAGTAGAGGAGGAGAATCACCTCCCTCAACCTGCTGGTCACACTTGTTTTGATGCAGCCCAGGATACCATTGGCTCTGATTGTCCAGGAGCTCCTTGTTCACCCATGCAGGCCTCCTGGTCATTTTGCCTGACTTCCTCTTCACTGGGATGCAGCGCTCCTGAGCTTGAAGGAGGTGATCCCTGAATATTAACCAGCTCTCTTGGGCCCCTTTTCCCTCTAGGGCTTTATCCCATGGTACTCGTACCAGGAAAGTTCCTGAAGAGACCAAAGTCCACTCTCTTGAAGTCCAGGATAGCAAGCTTGCTGTGCACCCTCCTTGCTGTCCCAAAGATCTTGAACTCCACTATCTCATGGTCTCTGCAACCAAGGCTGCCCTTGAGCTTCACATTCCCAACCAGCCCCTCCTTGTTGGTGAGAACAAGGTCCAGCACAACACCTCTCCTCGTTGGCTCCTCTATCACTTGTAGAAGGAAGTCATCAACGCATTTGGGGAATCTCTTGAATTGCTTGTGCCTTGCTGTTTTCTACCTCCAACAGATATTGGAGTGACTGAAGTCCCTAATGAGGACCAGGGCTTGCGAGCGTGAGGCTACTTCTGTCTGTCCATAAAGGGCCTCATCCACTTGGTGTTCCTTATCAGGCAGCCTATAGCAGACTCCCACTATAATGTCCCCTGCCCTCCCTTTAATCTTGACCCATAAGCTCTCAGTCAACTCCTTATCTGTCCCTGGGTGGAGCTTCATGAACTCCATCTCGTCAGTGACATAAAGGGCAATACCTCCTTTTCATCTTCCCTTCCTGTCCTTCCTAAAGAGCTTGTTAACATCCCATTCCAACACTCTAATCACAGGTGTCATCCCACCAGGTCTCTGTGATTCCAGTAAGATCATAGTCCTGCAGATGTGTACATATCTCTAACTGCTATTTATTCCCCATGCTGCGTGTGTTTGCATAGAGGCATTTCAGTTGGGCCCCCTATAAAGCTGACTTTAGTGGCTGGAGTGGCTGGAATTCCTTTGAGGCCCTTGCTTACACCCCGTCCTTCTAACCTTGGCATGTCCTCCCCCAGCTTTTCATAGGGAAGCCTGGTATTATCCTACTCCCCCTCCAAATCTAGTTTAAAGCCCCCCAAGCTCTCGAGCAAGACTTTCTTCCCCCTTTGAGAAAGGTGAGTGTCATCTGACGCCAGCAAGCCTGGTGCCATTTTGGCCATTCTGTTATCAAAAAACCCAAAGCTGTGGTGGTGACACCAGCCACTGAGCCATGTGTTAATGCACTGGATGCATCTGTTTATTCCAGTGTCACTGCCCACAGTTGGAAGAATTGAAGAAAAAATAACCTGTGCCCCAGTTCCCCTAACCAACTGCCCCAAGGCCCTTTTGATTTCCCTAAGTCTACATGTTGCAACTTCATTGCCACTTACATGAAGAAGCAGTAGCAGATAATGGTCTGAAGGCCGCATTTGACTAGGAAGTTTCCTTATAATATCTTTAACCCTGACCCCAGGGAGACAACAGACTTCTCTAAGAGAAGGGTCCTTCCGACATATTGGACCCTCTATTCCTTTCAGAAGGGAGTCACCTGCCACTATCACCCTTCTTTTCTTCCTAGTCGAGGTGGTCATACTACAGGGAGTAGACCTTACTGCCTGTGTTGATGCCTTTGATGCAGGTGGGCCATCATCCCCATCATGAATTTGATTTTGAATTAGGAAGGAAGTAGCAAGAAAAACATTTAAAATTTCAAATACGTATTTTTGATTCATAAACTCATTAGAACAAGAGATCTTATGGAGGTCATCAACGTAAGGGTTTGACATTACACACAGGAAAACACCAATACAATGGGTGTCAAAGGAAACAAATAATGACAGTTTAAATGGCAACATATTAAAATTTTTCACTATCACCAACAGACCACTAACTTGTTTCTCTAAACAGTCACAAAGTATAATATCTATTTACAACAATTGGGAAGCTCAAATCTATAATTTTTCTCCTGATAGCTTTTGCAATGTAATGCATGCCTTTCAGTACAAGATTCAGCACACCACAAGTTATTAAAACTTTAGCAGTAGTTTAGTGTCTTTTGAAAGTAATACAAAATTTAAAAGTCTAAAAACCTTAGGTGTGTGGGTTTTTTTAAACCTTATTCAGACATTATTTGGCAAAAGGCTAATTTATACACTCATGCAAACCTGCTGCAGAAATTTCAGTACTACCTAAGTACCAAGAACAGCAGAAAATCTTGTCCCCTCGATATGGAGTTTAGACCTAGACTTGGCGAAGTATGTAGACCTTTGCCTGCAGATGATGAATTCAATTTGGATGAATTTATTATTAGAAGCAAAATTCTTTGTTCAAAGCCCATGAAACAATATATATGGTATGTTAGAATTGTAGTAGGACACAAATACTGCCTGCAGTAAATATACAGAGAAAAAATTTCAATAGCCACATCTGTATATTAGAAATAAATAGATTTTGATATGTAAATATATATGAACTCTTGTAGGTGCCGTGCACAGAAACAATGTTGCTTTTTGAAGTGCAATCTACAGAAAATTGCTTTGCCTGTTCTTTGAGCTTCCATTTTTCCATGTAAAGCTAGACAACAGTTTTCACAGGACAAAGTAAAGAACTAAGACATGGATATGAAAGCTAAATGACTGCTTCAGTCACATCTGTGCTTGTAATCAAAACACTGGTTTAGAAGATTTATAGAAATCTGTAGACTAAGTGAAATTCATACTTTACAACGTACGTATTAGTTAGTTATTTTAATGGTTCTGAATCGACCAAAATTATGATATAAGTATTTTGTGCTAAAATAATTATCCTTACCACATACAATAAAACACGTGTTGTCTGAACAGCACTCAACATACTTTTAAATATCTAAACAATTTTTATTCAGAAGGTTAAGATGACTTTGTTACTTACTTCAATAAGTATATTTCTTGATATCAGGACATGTAGTAAAAACATAGTCTGAGCTTTTTGGAATTATCAGTCATGGTTCATAGTCTTCCATCTAATACACCTGTTGTCAGTTGACCCCAGCCACTCACTCACTTTCCCCCAGCAGAACAAAGGAAAAAATGGGAAAAGCAAAAGTTAAAAAACTGTGGGGCAAGACACAGTTTAATAAGCAAAGGAAAGAGGGGAAAAAAACAGGTAATGCAAAGGCAATCACTTACCCCACAAGCAGACTGATGCTCAGCTAGTCTCCAAGCAAAAGTTACATTTGAAGACAAAACCTTCCAGTTTTACTGCTGAGCATGGCATTATATGGTATGGAATCTCCCTCTGGCCAGTTCAGGTCAGCTGTTCCAACTCTGTCCCTTCTCGGTTCTTGCCAACTTCCAACCTACTCTCTGGGTGGCAGAACAAGGACCAGAGAAAGCCTTTGTGCTGTTTAAGCACTGTTATAATATAGCCAAAGCATTGGTGTGTTATCCACACTATTTTAGTCACAGATTCAAACCACAGCACCATATGGGCTGCTACAAAGAAGGTTAACTCCATCCCAGCCAGACCCAGCACACAACTACAGTCTTTCTTTGGTAGTCATGTACATGTGCATTTTTGCAGGTATTTCAATTCATGGCATAGTCTAAAATATATACTTTGACTGCCACAAACTTAAATCTCTCAAAACACATTGAAATGCTTCTGAAATCAATAGCAAAATATACTATCACTTTATTGTCACTTTGTTCTTAGCTTCTTTATCAGGTGCAAGACTATCCTGCATAGGTATTTCAAGCATTCAGTATGAAAGTAGCATGTTCTTCACATTTCAGCTTATTCAGGACATTGATGTCTGTGAAGTATATGAATGAGCTGTGAAGCATATGAATGGTGTGATGAGCTGCAGCTTGATACTTAACAGAATACTGGCCAAAAGCAGTCTTGCCTCTGTTAGAGTTTTCCTTTAAGAAAGTTTGTAAGGGTATATGATGTTTTAGGAGACTGCAAGAGGGGGAACATAGAGCCAGATTTTAAAATTGCAATAAAAAAGAGCCAAGTCTAGCTTGCCAGGTTAGGTTAAGTTCCTGAAGGACTTTGGAAAGTCAAGCAAATTATTTATTAGCAGTTGCAAAGTAAGGAAGAGGTGGGTAACAGTAGACATGTACTTGTCAGCAACAAATTGCATTTAACCAATTCTTCAGCAACTGTTAGAGATTGTCAAGAAGCAGTGGATGTCATGTATTCTTAAACAAATTTTTAGGCACAGTCTAACATGACATTCTTCTAAGCAAGCTAGGAAATCTTGGGCTAGATTAAGTTTCTAAATTGCTAGTAAATTGCATGCAAAGTTGGGTGGATAACTGTGCCGGTTGTCACTGATTTTCTGTCAAACTGAAAAGACAAACCAACCACAGGCATCACTCCTGGAATCAATTCTTTGCTACTTTTCTTTAATCAGCCTGGATGATAGAGCACAGACCAAGTTTATTAGGTCTCTAATAATGCAGAGCTGGGAAAGAGGAACAGTATACTTAAGAACAAGCTTTGAATTCAAAATCAGCTTGACCAATTAAAGAAAAGGCCCAGAAGATATGCTAAAACTCTGTGGAAATAAACCAAAGGTGCTAGGCACGGGAAAGAATTATGAACAGCAAAAATATGCTGTAGAATAAAAACTGGCAAAATACTGTTTCTTTGGAAAAGAATCTGTGAGTCTGCATGTATCACACTCTGAATAGGGGGCAGCAAAGCCATGAAGTTGTAAAAAAATGTAAGAACATTTTATCTCTTGTAAATGGAAATAAAGCTTGTAAGACACGGTGAAGTAATTATCCAATACTGCTCAGTGCTGTACTCCAGACTGGAATTCTGCATCCAATTCTGAGCATTTTAGTTCACCAACAAAATAGACCTATGAAATTAGAAAAGAAAGACTTGGGGTTGTGTAACTTACAGGACAAGTGACTTGGGGAGGATGTGATGGCGAAGATCAAGTTCAAAAAGGGGTGGTATAAAAAGGTAAGAAATAGTCAGTTCTTCTTTTGTCCATGGTATATAGGGTAAAAAATAATGGGGTTAAGATGCAGCAATTAAGAATAAGTTTAAACATTAGGAAGAACTTCCTAATAATAAAAATAATGAAACACTGAAATAAATGTGATGGGAGAATAGATGTGTTGTGATGTGATGTGATGTGATGTGATGTGATGGTTGAAAGGAAGAAGTTGTGATCAGTGGGACGGAACCTAGTTGGAGGGCTGTGACTAGTGGAGTCCCTCAGGGGTTGGTACTGGGGCCCGTACTATTCAGTATTTTCATCAACGACCTGGATGAGGGAACAGAGTGTACCCTCAGCAAGTTTGCTGACACAAAACTGGAAGGGGTGGCTGACACACCAGAGAGTTGTGCTGCCATTCAGTGAGACCTGGACAGACTGGAGAGTTGGGTGGGGAGGAACTTAATGAAATACAACAAGGGCAAGTGTGGAGTTTTGCATCTGGGAAAGAACAACACCATGGATCAGTACAGGTTGGGGTCTGACCTGCTGGAGAACAGAGAAGGGGAAAGGGACCTGGGGGTCCTGGTGGAGAGACGGATGGCCATGAGCCAGCAATGTGCCCTTGTGGNGTGACCTCGTTAATGTTTATAAATATGTAAAGGGTGAGGGTCAGGAGGATGGAGCCAGGCTCTTCTCAGTGATGTCCAGTGACAGGAAAAGAGGGAACAGGTGCAAGGTGGAACACAGGAGGTTCCAGGTGAACATAAGGAAGAACTTTTTTCACTATCAGAATGACAGAGCACTGGGACAGGCTGCCCAGAGAGTTTGTGGAGCCTCCTTCTCTGGAGACATTCAAATTCTGACTGGATGCATTCCTGTGTGACCTGCTGTAGGTAGTCCTGCTCTGGCAGGGGGGTTGGACTGGATGATCTTTTGAGGTCCCTTCCAACCCCTAGGATTCTGTGATTCTGTGATTCTGTAGGAGTGGGGGATGGGAATACAGTAGATAAATATTATCAGGATTGACTTAGACATAGTTTATCCTACAGTAAGGCAGAAAAACATGCTGGATGGTTTTCATTTTTAGCATGATTATTTACATTGATACATCCCTGGAATAGAGTAAAATATGCTGCTTAGCAGCTGGTGGACACAGAATTACATCTTCCAATACAGTAAATGCCAGAGACAAAAACTGCTAGTAACTGTAGTAATTCAGTATCTGATTCTTCGACTTTTAATATAAAATATTTTTACTTCAGGTTAGAACTAATGATTTTTTCTTCCTTACTCCCAGTAGTCAGATTGTGGAAAAATTATACTTGTTTCTACTTTGGCAAAGCACAGTGGGTAAGATAGGAAAAGAATCCAACAACACAAACCGTATTTCAGTTTGCTTGGTTTGGACCTTACAGAGTCATGAGTAGCCCAAGAAATGGCAGAATGATGTTTGAAACAGCATAAACTTTTGGGGAAACTTTGTTGCTTCTCCTGTCTCTGCTTTTTAGATCCTATAGTGAAATAAAGAAGTAGATGAGGAAGTCTAAGCAAATTGTTTGTATTTACCTCTTTTCTCAAGTGGCTTGTTGTTTTGGCACTAATGTTATTGCAATGAATAATATGTGGTGCTTTTGTTGTTCTGGTTGCTTTTTGAAGACCCTGTAGTTTGGACCTAACTGAATTGAATATTTCTCCTCCTTATTTCTCTCCTGAGAAAGTTTTTCTGCATATATAACAACATTTCTTCTCTATTACGCTTGATAAGAAGAGATTTTTTAACTTTCTTCTTGGTGGAAAAAAAAGTAAGTCTTCTTTATTTTCTTCTGTTTGCCATTTTGTCCTTCATATTAAATCTACAATTCTTTCTACAGGAGACTTAAGCCAAAGGGGAAAAGGGAAAGTCTACAATAAATTAAATTGGCATGTGGGAGGCATTTCCTGAGAATAAGTATATATATCTGAGCTGCAGAAGATTCTGATCTTCTTCTTGCCTGCTTACTGATAGCAACAGAGTTGCTTTTTATTATAATAAAAATTGCAAAAATAGTAGTCTAAATAGTACTATTGCTAAAATAGTAGTCTGAACTGAGGAACATCTAGGATTCTTAGAATAAGCAAGATTTTAAGACAATAAACTACTTCCATGGGTACTTTCCCTCCTTAGCTTCCTAGATGAATAAAACGAGGAGCTCATAAATTATCGTTACATTCAGCACTGCATTTTTTTTCCTACTTAACAATCAGAGTTTTAGAATTAAATCTACTATCTAAAAGATTGCAACAATTTCACAGACATAATGGTCTAGAGAAGCATCATTGCACACAATTTAAACAATCCTTCTGTTTCAGTAAAATACTATATGGCTCGTATGATTCCTGTCTGAGCATTCTTAAAAGTTTAAGTTTGGACATCACCTACCTGTGGACCTAAGCCTAAGCCTAGCCAAATCTTCTATCTTGTCTTTTATTCTTCATTTTTCCTGAATCATATTAAAATTCCCCTGTTGTGTTTTCTTCACCTCAGCTATGAGTGGAAGAAGTTCTAGATGCACACTTTGACTTGAACTGAATGACCCTCACATCAGTCTGAAACGCCACTCGTGCTTGCATGGAAACATTTACTACCAAATTTTCTATCTGCTTCATAGAGGAATATGTATATATAAGCTACTGAGGTCTTTCCATGAAAGACACTATAGAATCACAAAGAGTTTTCATTGCTTAACAAAGCGTGGGCACTTAATCAGTGAACTAAATAGGTTTCTACCTGCAAAGATATGAACTCAGTACTCAGAGCCTGAGTATACAGAATCATCTGAAAAGGGAGAGTAATTTTTAGTGGTCAAGCTTCAAAACTAACTAACTAACTAAATAATAAAGTGAGTATAAACAGAATGAGCAAAAAATAACCCTAGGAAGAACTCATATAAGAGGATTTTTCCCCAAAAAACAAAGTAGTAAGTTTACCTTAAATGTTGACTTACAAGATTAAATGCTTTGTTTTAACACTTTGCATTATTTACTAGCTATAACTATTCTGTGAACTCCACGTTGGAGTAATGTAGCTGCCTGTAGAGATCATTTTTTCTCTTGATATTTGTTTACTAATAGTCTTGTGCATGGTCATTTCCATCTTTTTTTCATTACATCATAGCTATGTGATTATTTTTTGTGAGGAGTGCCACTCATATCTTAAGGGATGAAAATGCTTTCTCAGAAGCTGATTTTTTCAAGGTGCTGTATAAGTCCTGAATGTTTTTTGAGGGCTGTATGTTGGTTTTTTTCATACATATGAAGTATGAGTATGAGTGTGCTAGAGTTCCAGAGCCTACTGAAGTACATTTTGTATCCCTAAAAAGGAATGTAGTGCCCTCAAAATCTCTTCAATCCTCTGTGTAGCACAATGACTGTAACTGCATATTATATGTAAGTTCATATTCACAATATCTCTTCTAGAGAGGGTCCTGATCAGCAAGGTAATGTGTCCTGTTTTACCATACAGTTCATCCATTTCAGTCATTCAGTTTCTTTACAAATGTTTTTCCTCCCTTTCAAATTGCTATTAAATTAGCCCTGTAATGTTTTGTAGCCCTGTAATGTTTTGTTCACAAACCAATATATACCTGTGACAGGATTTGTTGGTACTGCAATGGAAATCAAATTTGGGCATACGGGTTTGCTAATTTCTTGGTGAAAAGAGGTGTAATTACCTAAGGTACTGATCTTATGTCAGTCTTGATTTGCATGAACAACATCTCTCTAAGTCAATGGGTTATACTGGTAAAGACAGGTCAATAATACACACTTATTGCTATGCTTTTCATGGCAGAGCAGGCTTCCAGAAAATATATTGCTTTGGAATTATTTTGTTTGAGGTATTATTGTTAGAAAGGCTCTCTATAAGTTAATACTGTGTTTTCCAAACCAGCCGAGTGCTTTCTGGACAATTGCATATGAGGTACTACGTCACACTGAAGAATAGGTGTCATTTTTATCCCTGGGTATAAAGCTCAACTAGTCTAATCCTGACTGGTAAACTGATCTCCAGCTTTCTCTTAGAGCTATCAATAATTCTCCGTACATTGGCCTAGAAGCACATTGAGCAAAGATTTAAAATGGAACAGCAAATTGCAATTGGTTATAGTTTGCACTCAATATATTTAGACTACTTTTTGAAGGGGGAAAAAGGTGATTATCCAGCTTTTTCTGCCTCAGCCTGGAATTACAACTCATTTTAATAGAATATCTTTAAAAAAAAACCAAACAAAAACAAAACAACCCACCTTGGCATAGGTACTCACCCTTTCATGTGACCATGAGATACACTCAAAGAGATATACAGGAACATATATGAAACAATGTACTTTTTCCTTTAAATGGGCCTAGTAATTTGTTAAAGAAAAATTGCTACAGAAAGAAAAATGAATCATTACTCTTGGGGGAGAAAAAAAAGTGTCTCAGGTGCTTTATATTTGTTCAGAGAATATTTGTGAGAGGAATGATTCTTGGAAAACCTCCCAAGGTCAGTGAGATCCATGGCATTGTGCTGAGCGAGTTACACTGATGCTTATGGACTCAGTTTTCCCAAAAGAAATTACTGTTCTTTTTCTTTTTATTTCCCCCTTTTTTTTTAAATCTTCTTTCTCCGTTGTTGTTTTTTTTTATTTTTCTTCTTATTCTTCTTTCATTTGCATATAGTCCTTATATTTGCTAATAAAACTACCAAATTCCAGGAGCAAACATCCAATTTACATAAGCAAGTGGGATCACTTTTATATGCAAATGATACCAAATGTGTGTCACTGTTGCACAAAGATGACTAAGTTCTCTGTGCAAGCTTCAGCCTTTAAGGCCCAATCCTGTAATACACTTGCAAAATTCCTATTGTCCTGAAATTTCCAGTGGGACTTCATTTCAGAGAAGCATAGCTGCTCTTAGTGATACATGGTGAACTTTAGTTTTCCTTTCTACCCACCAATGTTTTCTTCCAGCATGTATGAACCCTGTTCTTTGGTTTCCGGAGAAGCTGGAATTTCAGAAGGCATATATTGTTTCTACTCAAATTAAAACTGTACCCCACTCCCGACTGGATTTGTCCTATGTTCTTTAATGTTTGTGACTGTAGCTATTTTTTACAATATTTTGACAAATGAGAAAAAAAAAGAACCAACACTTGATTGAGAACTTTTTCTAAATGCCTTTCTCCTCTTTTTATGTTCCAAATTGTATAGAATTGGATGGTGCAATTTGAAAAGAAGAATTCCAATTTAAAATATGTTTATGTGGGTTTCACCCAGAGATTTGGACTTGCTTTATAAGGGATTTACACCAGTCCACATATATTTGAAGTATGTCTCTTGTCTCAGTGGAGATTGACATAACCATGTCCTCCATCAGAATCTGCACTTTGTCATTGCATACTCACTCAAATAAATTTAGATGAAAAATTTGTTTGACCTGTTTTAGTATCTTTACTATTACATATCGTCTTTGAATATGTGGGTATGCAGGCATTCACAAATAAAACATATGAAGATGATTTCCCTGTTACAGTATCAACATTTTCTGTGTTGCCTTTGTTTCAGCTTATAAAATAATACTGGTTTGGACAAGCAGCCTTGACCTAATGTATAATATGCAGCTTGGTGACTATACACTAGAGATGGCACTAAGCTCAATTTAATTACAATGTAAACCCAGATCTTGAAAGCATTGTGGTAACTTCCATTACAATAAAAACTAATGATTAGAAGTGCTTCCCTGGCAGAAAATGGGGACTCATGAACTCATTGTGTTCCAATAATTTACTATGAGATCTCAATGGGAGTTGCAGATGCCGTGTAGCAGCACAGCAGATAAACCATGAAAATCAAGGAGCAATCCGGGTCTTATCCAAGCTGTATAAATTAATGAAAACATTTCTATCCATCTGAAGGGGTTCTAAAGAAGATCCCATTGTATGTCATAACTATTCCTCCCCAGTTTTTCTATTCCACTTATTTTTTACTTGTTACTGAAGACAGAAAAAGCATATAGGACATTACATAAAGGACATGTCCTTTAGGTGCAATTTGATTGTAGTGTTTGTTAGGATACATCTTTTACATGGAAATATCATTGACACAGGATGTAAGAGAGTAATAACAACAAAGCTGTTTAAAGACTATGCTAATGCCCTAACTTTGAAGATGTTGTATTTTAAAAATGTATCCATTACAGAAAACGATTATAGCTCACTAATAATATGGACTGGATAAAATATGATAGTTGTCAATATTGAAAGCGAAGAGGTACATTCAAAGAGATAAAAGAAGAACACTTTGGTGTTCTAAACTACTTCTGGAGACAAATGGCTTCCTAGGGAGGGAGAGTTGGTTTGTTCTAATGGAAGTGAAATGAGGCGGCTGTTCTACGTGCATTTGAAGCATGTTTTGGGAAATTTGCTTTAAATTTTTTTCTTTTTCTAAGAAGCAAATGATTTGCAAGCATTAGATGTCCTTCATAACACACTTTTAGAATAAGTGTGCATTTATAGCAAGAAGGCATCTGCTATAAGCTGTAAAAAGGAGAATGAAAAAATTGATCAAGCAGTTTTTAACTTGCTATATCAGGAGGCTTTGCAAATGAAAATAATTTGAGTTATGTTGGCTTTTGTACAGTTCTTATAATTTTATTTCGAAACAAATTATAATTACAGAACAGCAGTTCCTTGAAATATTTTCTTTAAACAAATGAACATAAACCAAATTCAAAATCCTGTTAATTGATACTGCTTTTTCAAGTTCATAAGTGTCTTCATATGTATTAGTCTCTGTTTTGTTGAATTGTAAGGACACTTTTCCTGAAGTTCAGTGTTATCTATTTCTGTCCCTTGGCATGATATGACATTTTTGAGGAGTTTTGTGTTAGTAATTTTTTTTTCCTGCATGTGAAGATTGCTTCTGTTTTGATTTCTGTATATATCAATAGTTGGACTACAGCACATCATTTATTGTTCACTATGTTGTCTGTATTCATTACATTTATACACACTTTACATTGTGTAAGGTATTATTATTACATGAATAAATGTGCATATGCTTATGTAGCCTATGTATTCAGTATATACTCATAACAGTTCCACCTTGTTCAGATATTAATTTCTCTCTTAGTAAGTGGTTAGTTGCTCAGGTTATTTCTTTATTCTGAAAATATGATTGAAAAAATATGCAAGAAATGTTTTGTATTTGTTTGGGAGTTTTCTTAACTTGATTAGAGTACGTAGGTTATGTGATACACAATCCTTGCTTTCATGAGTTTAATTCTATGAGTTGCCTAATAGCATAAATACTCTGCTCTGGAGAAATTTTAATTATGGTTTAGATGTAGGAGATTTCTGCTTTGGGAACCTCAGGTTATTCCTCCTCTTCATGAATAAAAACTGGGAAGCAGGTGGTTTGTGTGCTCATTTTAATAATGGGCTAACAATCCAACAAGATTTCTGTTACTCACTGGCATTTATCTTACAGAGAAGGATTTCCCCTATAGGGCAGTTTGTTTAGTCCACTTGTTATTACAGTTTTGTTTTAATAATATAAGAAATACCATTTTATATCATGCTTAAGAAGTAACCTCAAAGGAATGCTATCTAAGAAATACTTACAGACACATTTAAATGGATATATTTTTTTCATATTACTCAACCAATAATATTTATGTCTCCTTAGATATTTTCTTCTATAGCTCTGCATTTAGATGTTCTCACTAATTTTGTTGTAAACTCTATTTGGCTCTGCCCCATGAAAGATCATTACAATATTCCCTACTGTCCCCTTAATATGTACTGCAGGGCAATACACCACAGAGACAACTTTTTGTGAGAAATTATTACAGTTGATTCTGATACAGTTTTAGCCCAGAAACAGTTCACTAAAAAATTCTGTGTTGATTTTTCTTGATGCCAACATCTTTGTCATTCGAACCAACTTGCCAGCTGTAGAAGAACACACAATAGAAAAGATGTTTTACCACTTTTTCATTGGCAATATGCTACTGTGCTGATGTATTATCATAGATGATTTACAACACAGCATAACTATACAAAAAATAATCTCTACATGGCCTATACTGAAGGTAAAGTAGGTTTAGAAAAAACACGAAAAGAGTAAAGATTAGCATCAGAATACATATCCAAGTAATTTCTTTCAGAAAGGAACACAGATAATAAGGGACACTTCAAGAACTGTCAGAGGTGACATTACAGTGGGTGTCTGCTGTAGTCCACCTGACCAGAAAGAACAAGTGGATGGGGCCTTCTACAGACAGATAAGAGGAGCTTCACATCACAGACCCTGGTCCTCATGAGAAACTTCAACCACCCTGATGTCTGCTGGAGGGACAACATAGCCAGATATAAGCAATCCAGGAGACTCCTGAAGTGCATTGATGATAACTTCCTCCTCCAAATCATAGCAGAGCTATTGGGATCGGTACTGGGACCAGTTCTCCTTAACATCTTTTGTCAGTGACATGGATGGTGGGATCAGGTGCACCCTCAGTAAGCTTGCTGACAACACCAAGCTGTGCGGTGCAGTCGACTCACTGGAGAGAAGGGATGTCATCCAGAGGAACCTTGACAGGCTTGAGACGTAGGCCCATGCAATCCACATGAAGTTCAACAAGGGCAAGTGCAAAGTCCTGCACCTAGGTCTGGGCAATCCCATGCACAATTACGGGCTGAGTGAAGAATGGATTGAGAACAGCCCTAAGGAGAAGGACTTGGGGATGTTGGTCTGTGAGAAGCTCAACATGAGCCGGCAGTGTGTGCTCAAAAAGCCAATGGTATCCTGGGCTGTGCCCAGCAGGTTGAGGGAGGTGATTCTCCCCCTTTACTCCACTCACATGAGAGCTCACTTGGTGTACTCTGTCCAGTTCTGGAGTCCCCAGCCTAAGAAGCTGTTGGAACGAGTCCAGAGGAGACTCATGAAGATGCTCAGAAGGCTAGAGCCCCTCTCCTATGAAGACAGGCTGAGAGAGTTGGGGTTGTTCAGCCTGGAGAAGAGAAGGCTCTGGGGAGAGTTNTGGATATTAAGAAGAAGTTCTTTACTGTGAGGGTGATGGGACACTGGAACAGGTTACCCAGGGAGGTTGAGGATGCCACCTCCCTGGAAGTGTTCAAGGACAGATTGGATGGAGCTTTGAGCAACCTGGTCTAGTAGAAGGTGTGCCTGCCCATGGCAGGGGGTTGGAACTAGATGATCTTTGTGATCCCTTTCAACCTGAACCATTCTATGATTCTCTGAAATGGACCTAAGGGTCGTGGGGGACACCAAGCTGACCTTGAGTCAACAATATGCCCTTTAGGTAAAGGAGTCTAATGGTATCCTGGGCTGAATTAGTCGAAGTGTTGCCAGCAGGTTGAGGGAGGTGATACTTCCCCTCTAGTCAACACTTGTGAGCTCACACCTGGAGTACTGTGTCCAGTTCTGGGCTCCTTAGTGCAAGAGATACATGGACATACTGGAGAGTCCAACCAAGGGCCACAAAGATGATGAAGAGAATCTCCTGTGAAAGTCCCAGCTGAGATGACCAGGACTGTTTAGCCTGGAAAAGTGAAGGTTTAGGATGGGTTATGTTAATGTGTATAAGTACCTGAAGGGAGGGTGCATGGAGGACAGAGCCAGGCTCTATTCAGTGGTGCCCAGTCACAGGACCAGATTCAATAGGCACAAACTGAAACACAGGAAGTGCTGTCTGAATATCAGGAAACACTTTTTTACTATGAGTGTGACCAAGCACTGGCACAGCTTGCCCAGAGTGGTTGTGGAGTCCCCAACATTGTAGATACTCAAAAACGCTTCTGTGATTCTGTAATTCTGTGATATTGATTAAACTGTTAGAAAGAGAAGAACTAGCTCTAACTTGGTTTGGATTCGTTTATAGACATTCCTTAAAAATGTGACTGTCCTGAAACATCTGCTACTACTAGAAAATTTAATTTGGCAGTTCTGAAATAGAAACAGTCATAGATGAAAAATTAATGTAGCTAGTCATATTATACGTACAATCAGGATTTTGCAAAAGTACATCAGGAGCCACTTTTTTACCTATTCTAAACCAATTCCTGCAAGTTTTTTACATTACTTAGTAGCCTTATAAAAGTTACAATATATATTCTTACTCCAAAAAAATAACTGCTTAACCAACTAATATGAAATTGATTAATGAAAATCAAAAATTATTCTAAAGCACCCGTTTCCTGATTGCAATGTGTGCAAGTACTCTGTACGCATGGGAGCTCAGTCCAGGCATTCACATGGCTAGAAGAAAATAATATTGTTGCTTAGTTCCTGTAAAATCTATGGAGGAAATAAAAATGTAGCAATTATTACTTTAGCTATGTATGACTACATTTTAAGTGAAGAAATGCTGATTTTTTTAATTGTAAAAATTCTTGTAATTATTTTCATTGTTATTATCTATACTGATTAATCAGAATAACATTCAGCATTAACATTGAAATGATTGTAGACTAGTAAAGGAGAAAATTAAGTTCTTTAAAAAAATATGAAGATATATCGTTTGTTCATTCACAGTCGCAGATAGCTGTGATTAAATTTTAATTTGATGTCAAATTAAACACTTGGTTACAGCATGCTGACTTCCAGAGTACAGCTCCACTCACTTCAAAGGAATTTCCCATTTAAATGAGCAGAAAGTTTATTCTGTACCATTCAAAAGGCTTCCAAAGGCAAGTTCAGCTCAGTTCACATCCACCAAATGAATGTCAGTAATAGCCAAGAAAATTGTATAGTGACTAGCTAAAGAACTATACAACAACGTGATTTTGAATAGTTACTCTATTTTTAATTGTGTACAGTGCATCTTCTACATTTTTAGCTGCTAATTCTGCAGAACACTTGGTACCAAATTGGTTTCAGCCACTTGTGTTAAAGTCATAGCATCACTGATAGCACACAAACATTCCTTACTTTAGGATGAAGACAGCATGTGAGTACAAAATATGGGTAGATTTGCTTGCAGTTCTGTTAGTTTTGGTATTGTTCTAGTCTAAGAGGACACAAATATCCAGATACAGAGTAAGGGCCTGATGAATATATCTCAGATGGGCAGAATGTGAAGTCATATGTCATCACCCTTTAGTAAATATTATAAAAGAGAAATACTGTATTTACACAGTAGAGATTGTGAAAATGTAGGTAACTACCAGTTCACCGTGCAATACAAAACCAGGAGAAAAGTTTTAGAAAGCACTGCCTAAAAACAATATCCTTCTCACGGACAAAAAAACATGATGTCTCCTCCTTTGAGGCTCCTGCTCATGTTATCCGCTGGATCATCACCACTGTAAAGCTGCCATCCTGTTGGAAAATTACTTCTGCCATTCAACCACTGCACAGCATTTTTACTCACTGTCAGTTTAGCTAATCCTATTGTATTAATGGGTCTAACAGACCAGTTTTGCTGAAAGGATGATTGGACAGGGATTTGATTTCTTCTGATAGTAACTGGAGACATAATTGACTCCACAATGCACAATGCAGCAAGGAATTGGATTTACTGGGCTAGTTTCTACTGTCATGTACACCAAAACAAGCAGGGATAATTCTGAAAAATCTCTATTACTCATTTCAAAACTGTTTCTTACAGAAGTTGTTGAAGTAAGTTATTTTATGGATTTTTCAAATTAATGTCAAAACATATATTCTTAAAATAGAAATACCTGTGTCATCCTGCATCACTTTTATAGAACATAATTTGTTCTTGCCATTACTCTCTGCCAGCTGTAATAGTTAATTCTGTATGAAAGGTTTTGATAGAGATATCCTGAAAATATATTTTCATGTCATGTACCCAGCAGGGCTAAATTGGAGAAAATCCAATGGAATAGTAATAGTGCTATGAAGAAAAGAACATTTATGGTAAGATGTAAAGGCCATGTAAAGTGGACCACATATAGTTAGTCCTTAATTCTAGTTAGTCTATTCATTCCCTGTGATAGGAAATAAGACCTCTAGTGATTACGACGAAGATGTCTAAAAGCACAAACCAAGGAAAGTGTGCAAATCCCAGAGATATTCAATGGAAATCGAATGTTTCCAATCCAGAGAAATAATCCCAGAGGCTAAATGGAAAAAGAGCAGCAGTTCTTAAAGAATATCTGGTTACTGAGTGAAAAACATAGATTTACATTTTGTTTCATTTTCTGCTTACACATGGAAATTAAAACCATGGGGAGGGACCGTGGTTCTTCGACTCACCTTCAGTTATGCAAATGACTTATTTCTCCTTTTATCATCTCTACTATTAATATTACTAAATTAAATTAATAAAAAACCTTTGACTCCACCTTTGTTTCCTGGTTGTGGTTGCTGCAGCAATGACACAGATGCAAGAAGAGTTGTCTCGGTGACTGATGCAGATTTCTTTAAAGCACTGACATATTACAGGCACGTCTTAGGTTTAGTACATCTGAGACTAGCCAGACCCATTTTGGAGAAAAAGAATTAAATTTAATGAGGTGGCAAAATAAGGCCAAAGTCAAATGCCTTGGGATTACAATACAATTAAAAAGCAGTCATTCTTATATCTACATCATGATCTCCCCCCTGAGTCAGTCCAAGTTTATTTAGAAGTATGGTAAAAATTACTAAAAGAAAAGGACAAGTAATTTTCAAAAAATGTCAGTTGTAGGAAGCAGTCAAGAAAAAGGATATGTAAGTATCAAAGTTGTATTTATTTGTTAACTCCCGTGGCTCCAAAAAAGCGGAAGCCTATTCAGATGTGCAATATCTAAAAATGTGTAACAATAAAATAATCATAGATTTATAGCATTAAACTAAAACAATGTTGAATAATTCCATGTTTGATACATTTGTACAATACAATAGAAAAGTGATAAATCTGCATAGGGAACAAACAGCACTAAAATTGTTGCCTCAAAAAGTATTGATTTGATTATGTCTTGATTTTGGTTCTGTTTGTCATTTGGAGACAACTGGAGAGGTTAGAAAATATTATGGGGTATAGAAGTAAGCTGGGGGTGGGGGCATTTTCCCATCAGGAAAAATAATAACGACTTGTCTGTATGATTTTTTTTCACCTATTATATTTGAATTCTTCATAGAAAACATTTCTCAGTGAGCTATTTGTGCAAATTATGCAGAGATCGATTCGATTCTGAGAAAATTTATTTTAACATTTTTGTGTTTAACAGGGTGTCAGAATATTTGCTGTGGTTTATGCTTGTTTTCTGTTCTTATTTGGCTAGAGAAAATTAATAGATCTGTACAAGTTATGGGCTGAATGTACTGCTATGAAGGTATTAACCTGACCTCCAAAATGGCAAAAGGCATAATTTCTCCCAGTGATTCCTACAATGCAGCCCGAAAGCAATGATTGATAAACAGTTTCTGTTAGACAGTCTCTGTCAAAAGAGTTCAGGGCAGAATTTCCTAGTATTCCCAATGCTTATTTTATCTTTACTGAAAATTTTCATCTTAATTCCAGTTCATATTTAAGTCCAGTCTGTCTCTTGATCCCAGCATATGTCTGGTTGAACAGACTTTCAGGTATCAAGAATCTTTCTGCTGACACTGATAGTTACAGGCTGGGTTCAAGACACCTCTTAATCTTGTCTTTGATATATTTAATAGATTGAGCATTTTAGGACTTTCATTGTAAGATGTGGTTGATGAATTTTCTTAGGTTTTAAATGCCATAAATGACATAAATGACTCTTTCATTTTTCACTTCCTTTTAAATATATGAGCACTGACACTAAACACAGTAATGGTTTTAGTTATGCCACAAAAAGTAATCAATTTTTTATTTTTTCTATTCTTTATTTCTTTCCCTGTGCATTCAATGCTTGCACTGCACTTCCCCTCTCCCCCCAGTTGCTGCTTCAGATTAGTTTATCTACAGTAGTTTAACTAAAGTGGTTTTATCATTATTTCTCAATGTGCTTGAGATACATAGCATTGTCTAGAAAAGGTGGCCTCACCTAGAGTAAATTAATGGATGCTAGTAGAATTTACTGAGGTGTACTGAATTTGGGCTGATGGCTTTGTCATGTACAAAACTGGCAGAAACATCTAATTGTGCCCTAATGATCCTCATTTGGCAGAAAGCCTCATCATTGTTTTAGGTCAAGACAGGCCATCTGTGTTCCTGATGGTATCGCTGGCACCTTTCTTCTAAGTCTCACACAGAGCATTCCGAAGAGAGGGGATCTTCACAGAGATGTAGATAGAAAATGGAGCCAGAACAGAACTAAACTCAAGTTATTCTGAAATTTCTCCCTTCCACCAAAAAAAATCAATAGAGTCCCTGTTATATTTCTACCTACTGCACTGGAAAGTCCTCTGAATGGGTCCACTCAAAGCTGTGTGGAATTTGGGAGAGGCTGTACGTTGACTTCAGACCTCCTGAAGCCATGTGGAAATGTAGGAACTCCTGAGCCCTCTTCCCTAGATTCTGGTGGATTTGCAGATTTTGTGGATGAATCTCAGATTTTGTTACACAAGGCCCAGCTGTAGGAAATGCTGCTTACTTATTTGCTCAATATTCAAGCAGAAGGCTGCAACAGAATCAGAGTTCTGTACTATGTATCTTTATAATGTATTTCTAATTATTCATAATTACAGGCAATAACTACAATCAATATTTACAGTGGTTTTCAAAAGTACATTTCAAAAAAAATGCAACTAATCCTGATGGAATTTGGCAGACACACAGCACTTGAGAAAACCAATGCCACACATTTTCAATGTATTGCTACAGTTCATCACTATTGACATTATGACTGTTCAAACTTTATAACATACTTCATATTTTTATATCTTTTCCAATATTTTCTTTTGATCCACTTTTTAAATAAAACAGTTTTTCTAACAATTTGAGAAACTGATGGGACAGACTAAGTTATACTATCCAAGAGATGCTGGGTATGGTCCCATAGAAAAAGCTCTTAAAATGACATTTTCCAGTATAGCATTTTTAAAGTAGATAAATTTATAGAGAAGTATATCTATGCCTTATTCTTTGGGAAAACAAAATATTGTATCTTAAATTTCTAGCCATTTTTATTGTAGGACAACTGCATAAAAATAAACTTTATTTCAAGCCACTACTCATGCAACTGAATATCTTCTGAAATTTCATAAACTATGTCTGTGGTATATTATACCTTTCATTGTTACCAAATGTAGTTTTCAATTATAATTTTGATGAGTGAAGTAAATCCCATAAAAATGCCACTTCTAATATGCTATTTCTTAGTATGTTGTTTGTAGAATGTTATTTCAGTAAGTTCAAAATACTAATGTATTGTATCATGAAAATACTCTTCTTATGTAATAGGATAAATATTATGCTCTGTGTGTGGCTAAGGTGTAATAGCAGAAATAACACAAAACATGTAAACAATCACCAAATATTAAAATTATTCTTGAATTACTAAAAACACAATTCCCATTTTTGTATCACTTTAGGTTGTGAAAGCCTCTGGTTCCACTGATGCCAACACAGTTATTCAGTAGACTTTAAGGTCCTCCAGGGTGGATGGATGTCAGTGTGGGTAAATTCAGACTGTGGGTGGCTAAATCATCAACAATGACAGAAATATGTATTACGGCTCTACTCCATTTACATAATTTTTACACCAGTGCAACTGTAATGACATAAATACAGTTACTCCTGATTTAAATGAGGAAAATTTTGTTCCCTCCAAACTGTCAAATTAAGATGTCAATAGTATATGTGGCTTTCAAAGAGTGAATAAAAAACAAAGTTAGAATTTGGGTCTTCTGGCTTTTTAGTCCCTGCTTAGGAGAATAGGCTATGCCAAGAAAACGGGAATCAGGAAAGTCAAGCAAAGTGTTAGTGATATGGAAATATATCAGTCATCACAAAAAAACACCTTAAGTAAAAAATAGTGCTCAAAACTAAGCTAACATAAAAACCTTGTAAAATACTATGAAGAAGCTTAACTAATTTTTTTCT
This sequence comes from Aegotheles bennettii, assembly GCA_013398125.1. Taxonomy (NCBI): domain Eukaryota; kingdom Metazoa; phylum Chordata; class Aves; order Caprimulgiformes; family Aegothelidae; genus Aegotheles; species Aegotheles bennettii. The sequence goes on from VZRW01012965.1 coordinate 241,903, forward strand.
TAGATTGCAAAACTGTTTAAGATGTTTTAACTTACTATGAGAAAAACGTGAAGGAATTAATTTTCATTGCTGTTTACTAGTGGATAGGTGTTTGGCTATACACACTGTTTATTCACAGAGCAGGGATTCAACGTTTTTGATTTTATTTAATTCAAAATGTTTTGACAGTTTAATTTACTATCACTTAAAAGTTTAATCAGACATTTAGTAGAAGCTGCTCTGCTAGTATAAATCTTTCTTGTGACACAGTCATCAAAAACCAATCACTGCTAAGAATAGGGCCCATGGTATAAACCAAAATATGCTAAACACTGTAATCAGCCAAGTTTAAGCACCTGATAGTACCTGTGATGTCATTTTCAGAATTCTCCCTTTGACTCTGATATCATAAGCAACAGAACTGGTTTTAAGTAATGTTAAGATAAGTAAGTCCACCAAAAAGGAATTCATTGCAGTATGGATATTGCAATCTACCAACACTGCAGTAGTCAAGACTAGATGAAAGAGCCTGAGGTTATACTACAATTGAAATAACTAATATATTTTTCATTAAGTTTGTGGAGTTTTATACTTAAAGAAATTTCTATATGCAGTTAGATGAAGAAGGTTCTTCCAGAAAAGTTTAGCTAGAAGTAGGTATTTCTAATAGGCCAAATATCACTGTAATTTACACTGCGTATAGAACATAAAATCTTTATCTTGTAGAATTGAGTGTTTTTCATTTTCTCAGTGAACTTTATTTGATTTGTTGATCTTAAGGTATTTACTCACAACAGGCATACTGCTTTTCATATTTTATTTTTTTCTTTCAGCCTCTTACTTTCCTAAATGCCTGAAACAGTATGTACCTTTGCACTTTCACAACAAACTAAAATTTCGGGCAGTGAGATTTTAGAAGTCTAAATTTTAAGTGTGTGCATGGAAAAGGCAATTTATAGTATCTTAAGCCAAATAACGATCTGTTCTGACCTGTGAGTATTCCAATTAAAAATTGAGAGACTTAAAACTTTAGTATTCATAGTTTATAGTAGTTATGCTTTTTAAAATGGTAAACTTTTCAAATTATTTATTGGAATACTGTCTACTTATGATGAGATTTTTCAGTGGTTTGTGGTATTAACTTATAAAAACTTTTCATTACAAAAAGTGACACATTCTAGCAGGAAATTGCTATGCTTAAGAGATACCATTGAGCTCAGTTCTGTGTAACTTGTTTTATTGACTCCTGGTTTACAGTATATGCAAATTAGTTTAGATCACATTTCTTAATGGTCACATGAAAAGTTATTTTCCTATAGAAAGACTCCATGAAAATGGATTCCTGCAATAACAGAACTGGGCTTCAATTTGCAATTGCTTCTAAGTGCTCTCTCCCCAGCAAGCATTGGTGGAGATGGCACAAACTGCAGGAAGTGAGCTCCCAGACAGTCAGACAGCTGTGTTGTCACCTTTCCCCTTTTTTTGTTGGTTTTGCACAGTCCATCTCCTTGACTTCTGTGTTGTTTTTCCTTTGTTATTTTACCTTTCCCATTTTCTCTCTCCCCTGAGATACTTTGTATTCTCTCCTATCCTCTCCTTAATCAAAATCTTAATGGGCAACAGAGACATTCTCCCTCAAAATCACCTACCTAGTGGAGGAGCTGAGGGATACAGAAGCTAGCATGAGAAGTAGGACACTGAAACTGTTTCTTAGCCTTAAGGTTCTGTCCACTTCATTAGCTGAGACTCAATTCATAGGCCCCTCTCTCTGTGTAGTCTATGGGGGAACCCTCCTTCCTGTGACCCATATTGATGTTGGGCTGAGGATAAAAGGACAAATTATTGCTTGTTGACATCAGCCTTTACTTAGGCAAAATGCCCTTTGATATAATCCAGGGGCAGAACCTCTGCCTGAAATTGCTGTGGCCTTTGCAAGCTGTACAAGGCAGAGAACTGATTATTTAAGATATGCAAGGTTCTGATGCTGACAAATGCTGTGGGACAGGATTCTACAATTCTGAGTTATTCCACCCAGATTAAGTGACAGTTTTTCTGCACTGGATTTGGAGATCTGACCCAATGACCAGAGTGAATGCCTCAGTAATGAGTGCAGGATCACAGCCACACTGCCTGTGGAAACATCTTCACAGCATATTCTAAAACCTCAGTTAACTTGTTCAATCTGTTTAAAATTGTCTACTTCATACAGGTCATTAAGGAAAATTCAGAATGGGAAAGTAGAAGCAAATGAACTTAGAATCCCTATTACAAATGACTGATGGCTTTAAAACATGTAGTTATTAAAGTCTTACAAGAAGATTCTCTGATTAATGACTAATAATAATTGAACTTACAAAGAGATGCAGTAAATCCTGTACAATTTTTTTTTGCTTTGGAAACAGTATTGTTTTATTTCATATGACATAAATTTTGTTAAATAGAGGAAACACTGCTTCCCTGGTGCTTTTGTTTTTCCCTCTGGATTGTAGCAACGGAGCACTTGCATGTTGTGTTTGATGCCTTGCATGATGAAGACATGCAATGGCAAGTTCCAGTCTGCATGCTGCTTAATGAATGTTTTCCTTTTCTCTCCTTCCCTGTTATGTGCTTACAGAAGACAACTATGTGGAAGGTGGGTGCTTTCTACCTTATTTTCCTAAGCTCTTGTTTTTCCCTTCTGTTTAGTGGTTTATTTCCCTTCTGCTTAATGTTATAAAAGTACGCATAACATTCAGTACGGTAAGTTGCATTTTTTTACCCATAAAGGTATACAAGTTTATTAATTAAATGTGATTTCTTTTTCCATACAGAACACAAGCAAAACTCCATTTTAATCTTGGCTTTATTGGTGTAGTTCCAGAATATCCCCACTGAAACTATGGGATTTATACTCATATGACTGATATCACCCTTCAAAATCATTCAGGAGATTTGCAGAAGGACTGATTTCTTCTCATGTTCTGTATGAAAAACACTTCAAGAAACTATTTGTTTCATTAGTGTGAAGCATAAATCCTCCTCATAAGAATGTAATACATGTTAAATACCTCTATTTTAATTGCTTAGGAAAATGGAAAGTGCTTTTCTCTTTAATACTACAAATCTTTCTTACTATATTATTCTTGAGAGGACCAAGTGTTAGGAAAAAAGTTTTGCTGTCTAACTTTTAAACATAATGCACTCTGCGTTTTGGACAAGGTGAAAGAAGCAGCCTGTGATTTTAATAATAATGTTGGCATTTAATTAAGTCCCTTTAAAGAAAGTATAGCACAGGGCAGTGGAAACAGATGGCACAATGCCATCTACCCTGAATGTTGGTAAGTCTGTTAGCTCATAAAACACGTTGTGTGCATATGTATCATAGTTTTAAAGGTACAGAATATGCTTCACAGATCAGTTGTTGCTGGGAATCAATACTGTCTTTTTGCTTATAAGACAAAAGGTGCAGGTGCTTTTTTAGGTATACATGTTGTTAAAAGTATCTCTGGGCTGAATCTTTGCATACTGGGTAACCAATTATCTATTTGAAAATGAGTTTATCTATCAAAACTGAGCAATAACTTTTATTTAATTTTTTCCAATACTTTAAAAAATATTTTTAAATCAAAGACTTTGTAAGCTAACTCATATGCAAAGTGACTGCCCTGGCATGGCTCTGTTCCAGGGTCCTGTAGTGAGCCACTGTGGGACTTGAGTTCATTCAGGATTCAAGTCACCATGGACCACTACCTGCCTGTTCAGTAATAATTTTCTTAAGAAGCCTGGAAATATTGGTACTGTGTTTCTCTACACTACTGTATTCAAGGTCAAAGAGAGGTGCTCAGATTTAGCACATACACTATGCTGTGCAAATAGATTAAAATGTATGTTACCAGTAGCAGAAAGAAAATTTAAACAGTTCCAGTGCTTTAATTGTGTACACTGTCACACACATACATATCAATACGATTTCCTTGTGAAATAAAAACGTATTCAACTACACTAGGTAAGAATTTTAACTGAAAAACATAAAATACTAGAAATAAGTACTTAATCTTATATTTGATCTATGCATAAAAGTCTTACTGGTGTCAACATGAGTCTCAAATATGAATTAGGATCTATATAACTAGATAAGAAGTTTCAATTTAATTTCACGTATTCATTTATGCACAGCAGTACAAGATAAAGCCTAGATAACCGTTAATCCAGACTTTACCTGAATCTAATTCTTAAAACTGCAACCTTAAATTTGGAAACTGAGATAGAATTTTTCATCTTTGATTTCTGTGATATCTGAGCATCTCCGTAAGTTAGGCTATATAAGAAAAAAGAAGGGTTTAGTATTCACGGAGTTAAATTTGTATATATTGCTGGTATGAGAAGACTACATTTTATTCATTTTCTAAAATTGTGCTAGGGTTGAACATGTTTACTGCAGGTTTACCATGTTTAAATTTTGGTTTGGCCTGTGCTCTGCATGGAACTCACACACGAAATTATGAAAATATCCTGTTTTCATATCTGTTTCCACTATCCCATCCTATGCTCCTTAACTCTTCTCTCAGAGCCAAGTCCAGTATAAAGATGGAGTGGATCACAAATGAGGCATTCCTACTAAATCTTGAATTCCTAATTCACAAAGAAAAGGCTTTTATCATTCTGCTTATGAAGTAATAGTGCACAAATGAATATTTTCAGTATATGGTACACCTATACATGGTTAGTTATGGCTAGAACTTTCTATGACTATCCATTGTGGTATTCTCTTTTATAAGCAGACTGTCATTTTGAAAATCTAGCAGCGATTGCTGTCATGGTAGATTTATCTGTATCTTTTTAAATCAGTCTGTAGATTACACAGGTAGAATAAGAGTATTCTTCATTCTTCCATAGCCTTCATTCATAGATTCCAAAACCACAAAATCAGATAAGTATCATTATGTGCTTTTAGCAAGTAAGTATAAGTAACCTTTACTGCTTCACAAATAAAGTTACATACAGAGTCAAACAAAATACAGTATCTTGAGGACTAGTACTAAAATTTTTAATTGATAGATGTTTGGTTTGATCAGTGTATTTTTTTAACATTCACTTGACTTCCTTTTTAGTTGAACAGCACTGTAAGTGACTTTTAAAATTCAAGTGGTTTCTATGGTGTTTTCAAGAGGCACTTCTGCCATTTGGGTTTTTTTTTTTTCAAATTATATAAGAACCATGTATTTACAACTGACCAATCTCACATATCATTTTAGCAAAATAGCTCTCAAGCAGTGGTAATCTCCTGAAGCTAGGCCTTTTGTTTAGGTCCTTATAGCTATAAAGATCATATTTAAATGCAAGCTAGTAAAAGATTACCTTCTTTACATTCCCCTAGGAGACATGACAGTGATTTGCTTCATACCTTCTAAGAGCTGAAAGAGCTCACATTAAGTAGCTGCTGAAAAATCACATTTTATTAAAGAAAAAGATGGTGTAACTTTTGACTGATTTCACCTTCCCTCTATTGAATATAATTAAGGCCAAGTCAAAAGTCTTGAGATTTCTTAATATTGTTCCCAACACAAAAAGTTAAGAGCCAAAAGACAAGTTAAATAATCACATGAAGAGACTAGTATTTCCAGAAGGGATCCAATCAAGAATGTTCAGCATTAAAAAAATGAAGCTTGATCATGGGTCTTTATACTTTGTGTATACTTGACCGTGCCTTTCTCAGTTGCAGCAAGACTTCTAGAGAAAGAACACACATGAAAATATTTCTACTCTCTCTCACAAGTTGCTAACTGCAGCACAGCTATGTGATGTTTCCCAAGCAATGCTTATGTAGACATCCCTTCAGGATCACACTCAGCTGCCATTTACGTTACTGTAAATCCCAGGTAATTCCACCAGCTGCAGGGCACTGTGTTTAGAAACAGAATCTATTGCTCAAGAGATGGGGCACATCAGGCCCTTCAGTTTAACTACACATCTAAACAGGATGACATTAAAAAACACTAATTCAGCCAAACCATTGTTAGTCTATTTGGAACATCACTTGAGATTTGGAACTGATAAGATATGAATCCTTTAAGTCTTGATTGCAGTATCTTCTTTGAACTCCCCCCCAAGTACCTGAGTCATTTGTGCACCTAATTTTCTTTGTGAATTAGAAATCACAGGAATTCTTTAGGAAGTCTGCTTTCCAATAAAGAGCAGGATATTTTATTGTTCACCTTCTTTGTGTGTATTAATTTTAATTAATTACAAATAAGAAAATAATGTATCACTTTCTATAGTTGTTGGACAAGAGGAGCACGTTTAACATGAGCAATTAATAACTTCTAAAATGGATCCTAAAACAGCTAAGTTCAACAAGAATAATCTTGTTTTTTAAACCAGACATAAAATGTAAAAAACCTTCATATTTCTAGAAAAATGTTCTCCCTACATCACATTATTCCCAGTGAGAATAAAAGTATTATTTTATTATCATGAATTAAAAAAGCTGAATATTTTTAGTTAAAGAGTAATGAAATTTGGCTCTGGTTGAGTGATTATCATTATGGACATCTGTTTTGAAATGTCACTAGATCTATACTGGTATGGTTAGTTTTCATCTCACAATAGAAATACAAAGCAAAATCTATTTCTCACAGATTTATGAAGCAGCTTCAGAAGCTGTCACTTAAATTTTCTTTATTGCTATGTACTTAATATTGCATATGTAATAATTTGCCTTCTCTGGAACAAATTTATTCTACTCTCATGTTTCACACAAATAAGGAGACATCCCTTGCATTATCATTTCAACGTGATGAAGAAATTTGCTTTAATTACCTGAAGTGATCATTTTTATGAGGGGAAAAAGATCAGACCCAGCCCATTTTTCAGGTTTACACTTCTCCAGGTTTTCAACATCATTTTACAAGTAGAGGACAGAAAGTCCTCCCAGCAATGTGTTCAAAGCAATATAATCAAAATATGATAAAGACAGACGGAATATTAAAGGAATTGGTTGGATTTGAAAGCATTTTATTATTTTCTGTCATCCTAACAACTGCACAGAAGTACACAGTAAAACAGCACCCTGTGTTTGAATTGCAATTCTGTTACTCGTAGCCCAAAGCATTCCAACCAGTGGTTGAAAAATGCCCTTTGATTTCCCTCTGTGATACAGACATCTCATAGGAAACAGATGCCTGTCACAAAACATTTTTGTCACTGTGACAACACCACCTTCCCGTGCTCCCTTGTTCATTGCTGACTGTGCTCTTGTTTCCCTTCAAGGTCTGGCGCACCTGATGATGGGCGACCAAGGTATGGGCTCTGTTCCTTTTCCACTCTGCTTTCATTGTTCCTTCTTGTTCTGTAGCTGCTTTGAATCCATCACTGCAAATGATGGGCAAATGCTTGAAAGCTGTCTTTGGCTGCAAATAAACACATGGTTTTAGTCACATCTTTTCTTATTTCATTATTAATTTTTTTGTTTGCTCCGTAAGCTTTTCTCCTTCCTGCCTACTCCACGCCCTCTCTTACAATACAATAACCGAAATGAGATGAGAGAAATGAGAAGGTGATTTAAAAAATTTAATTTATATATCAGAAAATACAATTATGTGTGATTCTATAAACAATAAATGAAGCACAAGAGCACTATTCAAATAGCTCCTGAAGGAAGATACTCAGCTTATCACATTGTCCACATTGAAGAGTCCATTTACATTAATGCATGGCTGATTGGAAATGTGCAGAAAACACCTACTCCTGGTGTCTGGAATGCTGAGAGTATGATTTTGTAACCTACCAAAATCAGTGATTTTTTTCCCCCTCCTAACCCATTGTCCATGTTACTTTTGTTGTCACTCTTTCTTATCTAAGCATGGGTTATTTCTGTATTCCTCTGCATGTACATGATTGGAAAAAAAGAAACTAAATTCCTCATACAACATTAATTGCATATCCATTTGTCTCCAGACACTTACCTTATACTTTGTCTCTTCATGTTCAGATACTATTGCGTTTACATATACTCACAAGTCTTACTGTTGTTTCTCTCCCTTCTTTATTCTCTTTTTGTCTGGAAATGCTTTCTTCATGGAACCATTTCACCAAATCCATAGGTAAAAGTAAAGGTATTACATGATTTTCTTTATTTTTAATGCCATCAGTACACTTTTATGTATGTATAAGTAATGCAAATAAATGTAAATCATTTTGCGCTGATAACATGAGGTAGGTATATATTTATAGTAAATATTTCATGGATAGCAAGGTAAGGAGAATTATCTTAAAGTACAGGCTGACCTTTTTTTAAAGTTTGTCTCCTGGTTTTGTGAGAGGTGTAATGCTTTAGCAGTGATCAAGGAGGCTACAGCTGTAGAAAGCATTCGGGATGAAATAACAGCTAAGTTTTGAGGTATGCATTTTTCTGTTCTCAAAAAATTGTAGTCTAAACCACCAGGCACAGAAAAAACCTTCAACAGTCTCTTCAACAGAGACTTTCTGGAGATAATCTGTCCAGGGCCAGTCCACATCTTGATGTAAGTTCTAAATATGAATAACACTGGCTTCAGTAGGTCTCTGCTATCAGCTGATCACATTTGCCCTGAGATTTTCCTTGTATATTAATCACTTTGATTATATCTGAGACAAGAATTGAACAAAGGAATAAGGAAGAATCAATTCTAAAGAAAAGTGTGGGCTTTATTTCAGAATTTTTTACTCTTTTTTTGTTTTATTTTTTTTATATATGTAAAGAATACCAGCCATGATTATTTTCTTTCTCCTGGAGGGAACATGTGCAGTAGGGTCAAGACTTTTCTTATATAAATAAACACTAGGTTTTGCTACGAGAATACTTGTTCACAGACATCATTGTGCTGGGTCTGTGTGGCAGGGCTTTGGTAGCAGGGACGGGGCTACGGGGTGGCTTCTGAGAGAAGCTGCGAGAAGCTTCCCAGTTCAAGAGGGATCTGCCACTGGCCAAACCCAAGCCATTCAGCAATGGTGGTAGCGTGTCTGTGCTAACATATCTAAGAAAGGGAAAAAAACCTGCTGTGGGACCTACAGCAGAGAGAGGCATGGAGTGTGAGAGGAACACCTATGCAAACACCAAGGTCAGTGAAGAAGGAGGGGAAGGAGATTGTGCCGGAGCAGAGATTCCCCTGCAGCCCATGGTGAGACCGATGGTTGTACCCCTGCAGCCCTTTTTTCCTCAAGTAGAGTCTGTTTTGCCCGTGACAATAACTGGTGAGTGAACCCTCCCTATCCTTGCCTTGATCCACGAGGTTTTTATTACATTTTCTCTACCCCATCACACCAGGGGGGAGGAGTGAGCAAGCGGCCACGTGGTGTATTCACCACCTGGGTCTAAACCACAACAATCACATAAATACATCATTATTATAAGAAACTGGTCATTAAAAGCCATGAAATCTGTGTGTGTTACCTATGATGAATAATACAGTCTATTAATCTTAAGCTTTTGTCACAGTATGCCTGCTCTTGGTAGAAATCAGAAATCCAATCTGCATGGTCATACTTTGCTAACTAGTTAAATTAGAAACAACCTTTCAGGTCCCTTGGTGTCTTGGCTGATTTAGTATTTCCAGACCTAGAAAGTCCATGTGATGCAAAGACTGTAATTACAAACCTGTAGTGTCTCATTCTTCTTCTTATTAGACTCTCTGGAGAGACTGTGTACCTGGTTATAGGTGGGATACTATTTAAAGCAGTATGTGTGTTCTGGAGCTTCTTGTTTAGGAAAAGTTTATGCAAATAGAATGAAAAACAATCTACAGATTCCCTTATTTTATAGGATTGTTTTGTTTCTTGGATGGCTGATCCTTGTGGGTTTTTTTTTAACGGTACCTCGTATGTATGACTTTCTTATTATTACTGTCTTATTCCTTAGCCATAGATGTCTTGGGTGCAGTTAGCTTAAAATGACATTTTATAGTAACTGAACCTTGACATTATATAGTTTTTATGAATATTAAGGGACTATTTTTCTAGATTGTTCTACACACAGAATACATGATGTAGTATATACAACACTGAAGGTTTTTTGGTATAAACGGATGAAAACATAAATATTATGAATATATATTATGATTAGTAGTTGATCTGGAAAGCAAATTTTAGCAAAACAAAAACTTTGCAAATACTGTGCTATAGTTAGACATTTATACTTTTATTTTTAAAGGCTTAACAATTATAGTCACCAAAAAATGACCTTGATGTATTAGCTACATGCAATGTTTAATGATGTGCCATGTGACGTAAATTAAATACCAGTCACTGGTCATCTAATCATTTGACTGCATTTTTGTTTTCACATCTTAATTTTATATTCGATTTATCCAGTTTCTATGGGAAAACTGATTACTAGGTTTTGATAATCACAATACTGCTTCTGCAAATGTACAGTGTACATTTGTTCAAATGGATGGAGAGGGTTTATATGTATACAAACTCCAGATGATTGTAACAGTATTCCTTGGTATTGAACCATATCCTCAACCAGGGGAAAATGGCCTCATTTTATCAACTATCCTGAAACTACATTTATATCAGCTACTGAAACATGTGACCTTGAAACAGTTATGATGATAACACACATTCATAACACATGAAAATGTAACAAAGTTGGAGGGTGATGGAAAGGAAACAAGGGACAAAGGAGGAGCTCAGCATTGAATTCATTTGCACCTTTTTCAATCTTTCATTATAAATTCATTTCCTTTAGATGTATGTAAGGTCAGTAACAAAAATGATTTTTTTAAATCTTCTTTTATTTTAGATATTAAAGGAATAAAAAACTTCTAGGAACCTTTACTATGCAATTTACCCTGAACGACTGAAGTATCTCCATGTTGTTTAATTGTGTAGATATTCTTTGGGTTACTGGAAAAGGAAAAAAACTCGATGTACCTTTAGAATTACGACAGGATGTTGGCAGAGCAGGGACCTGGTGTTGACAGTGAAAGGAAGAGTGAGGCAGCCTTTCCAAGTGGGAAAGCAATACAAAATCCAGCCTGATCTCACTGGATGCACCTGCTATTTGTCATTTATTTGTAAATATAAATTGGGATACTCTGTATAATTTGTCCAGTAAGTTTTTATTGAAGCTTTATCAATATTAACAAAGCTGTCACTGTCCCTTAGGGAAAGGCAGAAGCAAAGCTCAGAAGATATCATGGTGCTGAGACATCTGTCGGTACTCAAGGTCATATAACTTAATCTAAACCAACTGACATAAAGGAGGATATAACATAAAGCTGAGAATTTTGTCTCGTGAATTTAGAGGTATACAAAACTTGTTTCCTGATCCATTATTCCTTGTAGATGCTAAACCTAATTCTAGGAAGAGCCACAAGCTTTTAGTTGTCCTGACATTCCTTTTTTTCCTGATGAGCATCGTATATGTTCAGAAATACTTAGGAATTCCTTTTTTTCCCCCAGAAATCACCTACCTGTATACAGCTTTAGCAGTGGAGTTGTTGCAGCTGTGGTAGTTAAAAGACATAAGCAAGTTAGGGTTTGTAAATGGGGTTCGTGCTTTTACTAGGCCACTTGAATATGTTACTCAGAGCACTTGTTTGAATTTGAAGCAAACCTTGTAGTCCATTGCTTGTAACAGACATGGAAAATTATTTGTTTGTGCAAATCAACTTTGTGCCCAAAGGAATTCTGTCTGCTTTCTCCAACTATTGTAGTTAGTCTAATAAAACTACCATTTCCACCTAGGGGTTTTACCTCATCAGAAGTTAGTACTTCTTGGATTTCCCATGCAGAATTATTTTGTGATGAATAGTATTACAACTAAGATTACATGGCAACTGATGTAAAGCACTCCATTTCTTTGTTTTTTCAAAAGATTTCCTCTTGTCCTTTTCATTTTCTTTTGATGAGTAGTGAAAGGGATTTATAACTCAGTTACCGTAGCATAAAGAGGCATGTTTCTTCCTCTTTATCTTGCAGTTCTTTTAAGGCTATACATACTTTTACCTAGTTTATTTCTATGTAAATAAGCTACTTTTGCCTATATATATATATATTACTCATTCTATACATAAACACTATGTTCATACTTCTTTTCTATTTAGAGATTATCTGCAGCTTTAAATCCTACATGAGTAACTCAGGTCCATAACAAACTATTAAATGATATCTAGATGTGTTTCTACCAAAAGTTTGATAGTACAGCTGCACTTTATTGTATTAGATTACAGGCCTTTGATGTAGTGGTATTTGGTATACTGTGTACAAATGCTGAAGAAAGACTCTGGAATGTGAATTTATGTATGTATCGACTTCCTTGCCAAACGAGGGGAAGGTTTGCATTGCACAAGCTGCCCTACAGTATCTGTAAAACCAAAGTGATGCTACTGGATATTTGTAGAATTTCATTAATTATCAATACCATTCAGTTGACAACTGGAAAAATAGCGCACTAAAAATAGAAGTAATTTAAATAAATCTTTAGACAATCATGAGCATTAAAATGGTATGCTGTAACTAATTATGTATGCTTGTCTCATGCAACACAAATATCACCTTATGCCAGTAACCTCCCCAACATCAAACTGTGTGTATTCAAGCATTAACCTCAATGTAACCGCAAGTTCATCTTATTGTGATGACTTTCAGTTTTGCTCTGTTTTCAAAACACTGAAATAGTTTTGGCCTCTGACACTCTCTGATCCTGCAGGATGGTTGAAAAGCCTATCCTTATCTGCTTTTCTGTGTGCTGCTTCAAAGTGGGTCTGAAAGCCATGCATCCTCCAGCCTGAGTCACCGAGAGTCCAGAAGCTGTGTAAATGCTTTGGTACAGCACTGAGCTGTGGCACATCTTATTATTTTCACTTGGTGCTCTGTTGACATGGATTTGGACACAATCCTTCTCAACTTTAGCTGGCTTTTGCCTGGCAAGCAGGAACTATGGACAGAGAGCTTTCTTGACTACTTGTTCACATAGTTATAAATACTAGATGATAGCAGTCTATTTGAAAGACTCATTGCTAGAATTGAACTAACTTAGGAGTTTTACACAGAATGAGTTTCAAATTCGGGTAATGAAAATGATTTCTAAAAGTGACATTACAGCAGAAGAATGGATAACATGTTTTTCTGTTCAATCTCATAGTTTCTTCTACTGTTAAAAAAGAACAAATCAATAACATTTAAAAATTTATCTTCCATTTAACAAGGCCCAAACATTCTGATAGTCTTGTATAATTTACAAAATGATCAGCACAAGAATTTAAAAAATATTCTATATAAAGTTTACATGTTTTTTTAAGAATTATTGTTTAAAATAAATTAAGGAACTTTAAACATAAAGCTCTCAAAAGTGCTCCAAAGAGCAGCAACTACACATCCTATCTGTTCTATAGTATTTTTTTTTCCTAAAGAGCCTCACAAATATGGTTAAATAGTGGCTGACATTCTCAAAAAATATTGCAATTAAATTCCTGTGTGTAACCCATGCACCTATGCCTACACATATATTTTCCAATAAATATTTATACTGTCTATTTTTATGGTTAATATGTTAAAAATTTTGTTTAATATCATAATAAACTGTACATTAAAGGTTTTAATTAGAATGGTGATATCTTTCTGTATTTAAAAGTTGTGGTGCATTGAAACAAATAATTTACTTGCACTTCAGTGGGTGATACCTAGCAAGCCTAGAATATGGCATTTGGAGCTGCAGATTCATCTTTACGCTGAACTGTGATCAACTACTGTTCATTAAGGAGAAGAATGCAGCAGATTATGACTGTTGAAGAATTTTTTTGTCTGAAGTACATGGCTCAGAAGAAATCCATCAACATCAGAACCAGAAATGCAAATTCTGTCTTGAGACACATATGCCCAAATTTATGCCTGAAGTAGCTGATTCCTGATCAGCAGTATGACAAGAAATTGTAGGGACCTTCCATAAATATCAAGAAAACTATATGAAGACAGAGGAACACATTCATTTTAAAAATGTTATTTTTCTGGCGTAAGTCACCATGTGAGAACATCCAATCCATGCCATGAGTTCTAGCACTTTTCCATCACCAAAATAAAACATTTATCATATTCTGAACCATTCTAATGTCACTCATAATTATCATTCATCATATATACATATGTGTATATATGTCATAAATCTCCTGTGGATTCAGAAGAAAGGAAATAAATGTGGAACTATGAGGGCTTTTATGTTAAAAACAATGTTATATTTGCAAAAGTATAGTTTCTGCCGGATCCAGAAAGCATTGTAGTATAAGATCATACATATTTAAGCTTTTGGCTGCCTCGGCACTGGGCTCTACTTCTGAGCACAGATTTCTACAGAAGAAGGATATGCTGACAGAGAGCCTTTCAAAATAATACTAGAACTCTTTGAAGATGAAGGATATATATTTCAGGCCAAAACACAGGTGGGGATTTATTGAGGATGAGACTCACAGAATCACAGAATCAGCTAGGTTGGAAAAGATCTTCAAGATCATCAAGTCCAACTGTTTTCCCAGGACTGCCAAGTCTACCACTAAACCATTTCACTAAGGGCCTCATCTGCACATTTTTTTGAACACTTCCAGGGGTGGTGACTCCATCAATTCCCTGTGAAGCTCGTTCCAATGCCTGACAACCATTTTGGTGAAGAAATTTTTTCTAACATCCAGTCCAAACCTCCTCTGGCGAAGCTTGAGGCCATTACCTCTTGTCCTGTCATTTGTAACTGGGAAGAAATCAGCCACCTCCTCACTTCATCCTCCTTTCAGGTAGCCATAGGGAGCGATGAGGTCGCCCCTGAACCTTAAGACTAAACAATTCCAGTGCCCTCAGCCACTTCTCAAGACAAGTGCTCTAGGCCCTTCACCAGCTTAGTTGCCTTCTCTGGACCCACTCCAGTAGCTCAGTATCTCTCTTGTAGTGAGGGGCCCAGGACTGAACACAGTACTTGAGGTGCAGCCTCACCAGTGCTGAGTACAGGGGAACAGTCACTTCCCTAGTCCTGCTGAACATGCTATTTCTGATACAGAAAATTTCTGATTGGCCTTCTCTGCTACCTGGGAAATAATAAGCTGTCACTCTGAAGAGGTAAAAAAAATTTTGAGCAGGTAAACAATGAAGAAATAGGAAAACTGGGCATATTTATTCCTTAAAGCAAACATTTCTTTTTATGTGTATATAAATATACATAACAAATGAGCATTAAAAGCTGCAGCAATCTGCATCTTTTTGCACAAAGAAATTCCATGTGGGTTTCATACAAACTTCATAGGAATTTCCAATGAAACAGGGATTTCAGAGAGGTGGATTCCTTGCATATCCTGTAGAATATCCTGGAACCATTTCCTTTACACCTTCATTTAATATCTGATGACATTACCAAGCCAAATACATTGTTAGAGTGAGAGTAAGGATTACAGCTTCACCCTAAGGTTGCATTACAGCTAAGATTTTCCTAGGTTAAAATTCAGTCCTTGAAATGTACAAGGGCAGCTAAACAAATAAGCCCAACAGACACTAATTTCTATTGTTTCAGTGAAACCCAAAAGTAATTGGAGATTATTGTATATCTCGCTTATAACAGAAGTCTCAACTGACTTTAACATTAATCCAATCAGAACCATTCTCAGTGGAATTTCACCAGTTAAGCAGAAAGAAATCAGAGACCTAGGGAGGAGTATCTCTGAGACTTGTTTACATGCAAGCTTACTAAATTCAGGAGTAAATTTTATCACTATTTCTAAAGAAACTAAATTTAATGAAAGTAAAGGACTCTGAAGAAAACAACACAAAATTTGTATTTATATAACTGAAAATGTGGACTAAATGCACATCATAACTATATTTTTGCACCAATAATGAATCCGAACAAAATCATTGAAAAAGATAAATATTCTGGTCTGAGTTTATTGTTCTTGTAGAAGTAAGAATGCTGCATACAACATTTTTAACCTACTATTTCACTCTACAATAATTTTCTATGGCTGTAATAATATGCCAGGCTACTTAGAAACAACAAAAATTTGAATTATCCAGTCTCCTTTAAAGTACTTTAATTAAACAATATAATTTGCACTGATACTACTAATATGTCTCTTTCCTGATATTCAAAGCCTTCTATAACCCTGTAATTCTTAAATGCTTGAAGGTAGCTTTCTCTCTTCGCTTCAGGGACCACCCAGAGGAATTAAGTATCAGTAGAACAGTGAAACTGCAATGAACTGGGAAATTCAGGAGCACAAAGGAGAAAGCTTTTATTGGAACTGCGTACAGACCACTGACCATAGATTTTACTATGAAATTCCAACTTCATCATTCCTTAATGGTTTTCATACATACCCATCTGTTATCCAAATATCTTTTTTCCAGACTTTGGAGGAGAGGAAAGCAATCGAATCTCTATATTGAATTAATTTACTTTAGTGAAAGAAGTAATTTTTTCCTCACTCACATCAGCCATATTTGGGGGTTTTGATGTTGGGCATCCACTTACACTAATTTTCTGATCAGCACACCATTTCATATAAAACCTGTAACTTACTAATGTGACTTAGAAATTCTGGTACATCTTGTTGCCTGCTTAAAGTAGACATTTGTTCCTTAAAGGGAAACTTCTAGACAGATTAACTGGCACCTTCTCTAAAGCGGTGTAGGATCAACCTTGGATAACAAAAGGCTACCAGAGAAACTGGTAAGCTACACCTGGCACTGTTGACATCACAGCATTGATCTTTACATTGTGGGTGGGAAGAAAAAAAAAGCAGCTGTGTCTAATCCCTTTTATCTGGCTTTGCATATTCTTCAGACAGAGAGCAGTCTACCTGGAAAGCAAAGTTCAGCAGTAAGTGAGTAAATTTTTCACTGGAGTTACCTAGTTAATAGGTCTGTCCTGTATTTCCTATCATGAGCCATTTTCAGAAGGAGTATCCACTTAAAGGAAAGGAGACTGAATATCTTCCTCTGATCATTAATATTCTGCTTCTGAAGCAGAGCTGTTAGCTGAGAATCCTAAGAGATTGATTCCTGATGGCAGCTACCTTGGTAATTGTATGACCCCACTCCCACCCAACAGTAACATCTCTCCCTAGGATTAAAAATTAGAAATAATTTACCTGGTTTCCCACTTCGATGAACCTGAATATCTTTATTAGGATGACCTTGGGTTGTATCAAAAAGGTGCCAGATAGGTGCTTTCCATCTCAGAAAAAGGACATCACAGACATTTTGCTGATAATTTGAGCTGGTCCTTTGATTTTCTCAGTTAATGGCTCTGCTTAACAACTTGGTTTTACAAGGTACTACGCTTAGTATTTGCACAAATCCATAAGAAATCTTCAAAAAAATCACCAAACTCACCTACAGGCAAATCACCTTTGCAAACTATGTTTGCAAGCATATGAGATACTTAGTGTTGTGATTTTATTATTGAACCTATGCAAAACAGAGCATAAATCAGTTTTAGAGCCAAATGCCTCTTTGACAATGGTGTTTGCACTATTAATGGATGTGTCATTCAAATGGATATTTGATATTACTTGGATTAAATGCAACTACTGTCTAGTTGTTACATATTTTTCAATTTTAAAGGAGTTATTTAGGTGTAATTATATTGAACTGTATCACTGACATATGTTTGCATTATCACAAAGACAATGTGAGAGTTCAAAAAATTCTGATTCTATTTTAATTTAATCTTCATATACCTCAACACAACCCAGGTCATTGTGGTACAAATACTGAACTGGTGCTCTCATTTCACCTGAATACTTGTGCAAACTATAAATTTTTGCAGGTATATCTTAAGGGTGCTTGCATCATTATGAACTTTCAAACACATGTAAATACAGCTGTGTCTGTCAGTCATGAACTGATTTTTTTTCGTGTGTCCTCAGAAGACCTCAGCTCTATAGTTGTCTGCAATAAATTATTCAAATAAGGATACTGTCCAGGACTGTAACTGTATTAGAAGGTTTGGAGAAAAATTTAGACTTCAGAAAATAATAATATAAATGTATCTAAGTGCAAGATTGGAGCAACAAAGGTAAAGCTGGAAATTGAGACTAGTATATGATTCTTGTACAATATATTTATCTGTATAGAAGTTGTATGTTCATGTGTATCCATGCATTCTATGATTCTATAATCCTATTTTAGAGAGAGGAAAAGATCTGTGGCAAATCTATTATTTGCATAAATGCACCTGAGTGTCACTTAGTTTGCAGCTACATAGCCCCTCAAAGCAAAGTTGTTTAGACTACTGTGATGAGAATGTATTCCTGTATTCCTGTTGAAAATATTGAGAAGCACTGAATATACAGAGTAAAACACAGTAAGCCATTAACAATTCTAAAGGACAAACTCCTCAACAATTTTTAATAGCACATACACTATATGTATATATATATATGCATTCAGGACATAGGCACATACACAGATAAATACAAATGCCCTGAAACCTATCAGTTCTGCCATGCTTCATGAGTTTACCTCTCAGAAATGCTACTATCTCAAGTTTTCTGTAATGACAAATATGTAATAAAAATGACTGCCATGTCTGTGTCCATAAATCACTATTATGTCATTTATTCTCTCTTCCAGGAAAATACCTGTATTTGATATTAATTGTTTGAAAACAGATGAGGGAGTTATGACTTGTGTTGTCCCTGAAATGAATTGTCTTGCTAAAGAAACAGGTTTTTGAATGTTCTGCATTTATTGAACTGTTATAAAAGTAATGCAAAAGTGTAATTAATATTCTCCTTTTCAGAACACCTAAAAGATCTGTATATCAGCCCCATAGCTTTTAATAAGTATATATAACTTTCAGAAATATTCATATATCTAGGCCATGCTAATTACCCACCTTGGGAGGCAAGAATGTGCCTATACTCCTCTACCTAGTTGGCATACTCTTGAGACCCAAGTCAGAAGAGAAGGCTTCAGAAAGTCTAAAAATACATTTCCTAGGTTCTTAGCTGTTAAACTGCTTAAAGAAGAGGTCTCTCATCTAAAATCCGACAGCCTGTAATTTGTATTATGCAGGAAATAAGACTAGATAATCAAAAACAACCCTTCTGGCCTTGAAGTCTATGAATTACATGTAATAGAGAAATTACTGCATTTGCATGTAAGAAAATTGTCAGACTATAAAAACAACCACTTCAGTTTTATTTTGTTAGGCATGATTTTGTCATATTTCTTGTGTAGGTGGAGTAATTTATCAAGGAGTCCCCTAAAACACCAAGTCAAGCCCTAACACTTTATGGGGTAATTGGAAAAATAATCTAAAGCATTCCCTTAAGTTAGAACGCAACATGAAAACTGAAACATATTAATGGAAAAGCCTCAAACATGTAGAGAAGTGTGAATGAAAAAGAGATTAATCTTTCTCAAAGTCCAATATTTTGCTGTCATCATTTATTTTGGATACTTTAAATTGAGAGAACAGTTAAACAATGTAATTTTCAGGTATGTTATGCCATTCAGTATTTTTGTTTTATATAGATGCTCATAACACATTTACAACAGGGTATGGGGGTCTTCCAGTTATACACTAAGACGTGAAGTTACTGTGTATATAGCAATTGCTGCACCAGATAAACTTGGGCAAAACATTTTTCTGAATTACATGTGCAACAAAGCTGGAACTGTTCGTTTTTGCTCTTTGATACAGGGAAAAATGCTTGTACAAAGTTGACAAATTCAATGAGGAACAGAAATTGTGATCTGATCCAGAAAATTTTATAAACCAGAGGCTAAAGCAGTCCCATAAGAGTGCTCTGAATTAGGAAGATTCAAATTCTTAAGACCCAGAGTTTTAAGGACTGAACCCAGGGTTCTAATATTTAGCTTCTCTTTGAATCTCACCATTCAAATATATATTCTCTGTGAGTTAAGTAGTCTTCTTTAGTTGCAATGTGCTCACACAAAAGAAGAGGATGGAATCATCGGCTACTTCCATGTGGGACTTATTATTCTACATTAGAATTATCTTTATTTATGAAGACTTCAAATACTTTCCTAATCTGCAGTTTTACTGTAGCCAGGAAAAGTTCCTGTTATATATTAAAATTCAAGAAGACAAATGGGAGTTTGTAGTTTTTCCCTGAACATGAATAAATGGGGGGTTCTTTAATTCAATGAAGTTAGAATATTTCTAGCTGAAAAGAATTCCAAACTTTTCCCTGACGATATATTTTGGCTGCCAGAGAAAAGGAGGAAAGCTAGTTGTTGAGGTATATTTTCTGCACATCATTAGTGATGTTCAGTTTCACACCTTGTAGATGAACAGACATTTTTATTAATATCCTATTACTGATTGATGGTTTAGTAATACAATGTGTGAAAATATGTAGAAATAGCTGAATATGTGCCACTGGGGAGAATATGATAGCGTATTCACTTGGGGAAAAAAAGTCTCTGCTACAATTTTTTTAAATTATTTTGTGTACTAATTATTTAATACATACTTTGGAAGCATTGCTATGTGTAGCCAGGTGGTAGAATTACACCTCAGCTTCCTGCCTGGGCTTAGTGTCATCCTTCAGAACCAACAGCACCTGATATTTTCAGATAATTAATTTAGTAGAAGTATTTGAGAATAGGGCATATTGCAATGTCACTACAAGGATGCTGTCATATTTTTGAAGGCTGATATAAAGTAATTGACAGAAAAAACCCAACAAACTCCAAACTCTCCAGCAGTTATAATTTTGTATAATTTAGATTGGATTATAATATTCACCTTCACATAAATGATTACATGGGAGGAAAAAACCACAATCTGTTTTCCTTTGTATTTGCAATATATTTATTTTATCTTCTGTTGCCTCTGTTTTATAGTCTTTGTTCAATAGGAGAACTGATGAAGCCCTGATGCATTCATGGTTGCAAATGTCTGTCATTATGCTGAGGGACAGAAGAAAATCTAATTGGCAGTTAACTTGCATGAACTTTCTATACCTTAAAGTCCAATTCTCAATGACTGTTTTGCCCTTAATGCATGTGCTGATGGTTTTGGCGGATATTTCAGTATCAGTGAAGTGTGGTCATGACTGTTGATATGCCCAGTAATGTTATTTGTGCTGAAAAAACAGCTTTCCAGTACTCCAGAATTGTTATATCTTTGATTCAAAACCTAGATGGATTTATTTTTAGGAGTGCTGCATAAAGCCCTTCTACTTCACTGTTTTAGCTTATTGTAGGGGTTTTTGTCTGTAAGTAAGCACTAAAAATAAAACTTAAGCAAATAGTAGTGCTAATCAGGATGGCTTGGGAAGAGAAATGTATCAGCAGTAACACAGTGCAAGAAAGGAAGAAGGGAAAAGTTTGAATATTGTTGCTGGGTAAATTTCAGTATGTATTGTTACCTACATGAGCTTTATCTTTTCCTGGATTTCAGTTTTCCTTACAAGCTGTACAAATTATGTTTGGGCTGTTTTTCCTTCTGCTTTGTTTTAAGCAATAGAATCCAATTACAGGTGCACTTAATTATTGTGCACTGAAGGTGTTCAGTTTTCCTATGATCAAGGCAGTAGTTTGAATATGGACCGAGAGGAAGGTTTTTCCTGGTGCTAAGTAGAAACCTCAGAGAATATGAGAAGGGTGAGTAAAGCTGATTGGAACTTTATTAAAACTTCATGCATCTCTTGTCCCTCCTATTTGCTGGAGAACAGTGTTTTTCCTTATACTGTGCAAGTTGATTTTTCTTTTGTGATGCACTTTGCTAATTAAATACCTGTAGCACCTGTGAGATGCTTGCAGTGTGGGAGGATGGTGACTTTTGGCACAGTGTAGTAAGAGCAGCCTGTTCTGGGTTACTGTGTTGAAAATTTTCCCCTGAAAAGCTAAGGCATTAAGTAGAAAACTACATGGGCAAACTTCAGTAGCCTGACATTTAAAATTGTTTCTAGAAAGATTTGAAAACCACCTGTGTCTGTGAAGTCTCAGTGAAGCCAGGAAGGCTCTGAAGAACTATGGAAAAACAGACATAAAAGATTGTATTATTCTGTTCTTTTCTTCTATTGTCTGCATCTTCTCACTGATAGGAGAAAGGTAAGGTAACAGCTCCAAAAGCTTTAAAACACTATTTCCTGCAAAGTGTTTTGTCCTAGGACCAACTGTTCTAGTAATAAGTAGGCCCAGACAAACCTTTAATAAAGCAATCAGCCATCCACTTTGTTATTTATATTGCAAGGGTCAGGAAGGAGATAAGAAGTCTAGGAGAATGGGAAGTGGAAAGAGCCCTTGATTTGGGAGTGGACTGCAATTTAGAAGTCCAGTGCCCAGATCTGGCAGTCCTTTGGCATCACAAGGTCCCTGCTTGGCTTCAGTGCATAGAGAAAACTGCCTGAGAGACCTGGAAGACATGCCTAATGCAAGCTATCTAGTTGTTAATTAATCAAAGAACACCACTTATGCATTTCTGTCACTTTTTATGTATGATCAGAGTTCAACAATGCTATATTTTTGTCAGACATTTCAACTCCAATGCTTTCATATATTCAATTTTCTTAATTGATTTGATACCAAAATTACTTATGGTAATTTCATGACAACATTTTTTTGAAAGAAAAATGTTTCCTTCAACCATCCTCCTCTTCTCAATACTGTATTTTAACTCATACATCTGAAAGTGATATTATATATTTAGGCTATAGGCGTGATTGGATTATCACCTGTACATCAGCAAAGAACCTTTTCAAATACAGTGAAATAAATAGAGCTGTGTATATTTTAGCAAACATGTTTTCAGACCAATTGAGAAGAACGATGTTGCCAAGTAGATCTATATCAGAATAGGAAGGCTGATGAAGACAAAACCCCAAGACCTCTGGATCTTAAGCAAGGGTCTATGATATTTGCCTAACTAGATTAGATCCATGGGCAAAATTAAGTAGAGTGATCTCATATAATCCAAGACTTGATAGTGGTGGCAAAAGAACTAAGCATAAAAAGGTATAAGAAAGAAGAGAGATTTTACTAAATTTGCCTCTAAAATAAGTAAGCTGAAACAGTCAAAACCTCATCCCTTTGTACCACTGACTTGTAAACAGAGCTTCTGTCCATTTCCACCAAAATTTTCATATGGTTTCGTGTAGCTTAGCCTTAAATAAAGAGAAATAGGTGAATAATCTCTGACTCTTCAAAACACAAACATTTATGGATAGCTTTTTTTAAGTATGAAGGTACCTAACTCTTACATGTGGTATTAAGTATCTAGATATTTCTAGATCCCTATTCCAAACCCATGTTACTATAAACTTAAAAGGCTTTGAAGAACAAATGCTTCAAATCTAACATAAAATATCATGGTATACGAAAACAGAATGAAAATGAGAAGGGAATAGGTAGAGTATACGTTATTCCATAAAATAATGTTTTAATAGAATGCCCAAACATCTATATTCCTCCTAAAGAAAGATGTTGAATTTTTTATATGTAAACATGGAAAAAGCAAAAACAAAAACCCTCACTATTTTTTAAGTCTAAAAATTTTATGAGGAAGTGGTATACATTACATACACACAAACATTACCTACATGCATTAAAATGTCAAACAATCTGAAACTATTTCAGAACTACTTCTTTTTGTATAAATCCTGGAGCAATATCTATATAAAGTCAGTCTAGAGCACAATGCAGCATGCTGAATGCATTTAGAATTTATCAGCAAACTCCCTTTAGTTATCAAGCAGGAGAACATTTATCCTATTCATTATTGACATCTCCCAGAATCCTTTCTATGGTTTGTGCAAATAGCTTGTCAGCCTTTTGGCAAATTGGGGTGATTTTCAGTAACATTTTTCAGATTCTTCAAATTGAATTATACATCCAGAGGCAGTCAATCTTTCTTACCATTAATTTTACAGAATAAAAAAAATCCTTTTATAGTGAAGGCTAGCTCTACAAAGGGGACCTAGGCATTACAATGCTAACAGAGATCTAACCAAAGTGCTAGAGAGATCCTGCCCACCTGAATTCACAATCCTTGGTTTAGCACACAGAATACAATACATGGGAATGTATTATAATACATGTACAATACATGGGAAAATATTGAGTGCCTTTGGGTACTGGGGAAATTTTGGTACTGGAAACTCCTGTAACTGGGAAGAAGTGGATGAGCAACGGTTGTGAGGTCTAAACTGTGATTATCACAATCTGCATTGTGAATTTGCAAATTTCTAAATTTTGGCATTGAACATGACAACACGAAGAAGGCACATCTATGGCTATAGTCCTGTGTGTGTTTTAGCAACTTCTAGTTTGTTCTCTTTGATTTGAAATCTGTTAAAACAATTTATTGCAAAGTAGCTTCAAAAAATGTGTCTATAATTTTAATGACATTAATAGACTATTAAACTGATTTTAGTAACTCATGAAAATGTGAGATATATTACCATTTGATTAGAGTAGAAATACTGGACAAGGTCTTTATGAGGCCTTTGACCTCTCTTTTCTTGAGTACTGAGAGTCTGGAAAGAACGCCTGAACAGATGAAGATTACACTATGTGAAATCTTTCCATCATAGCTAACACCAAAGCTGGGGATGGTGCTGGATTGTACTATGGAGCTTACATAAGCACAAAAAGTAGAGTCATTGTCATGCAACAGGTTGATCCAGCACAGACAGCAAAATCATCAGATGGATAGTATAATATCACAAACACAAATATTTTATTCCTACTGACTGAGACACACTCGGAAAAGATTTAAGGTTTTGATCAGCCTAGAATATGTGGGGCGTAAAATTACTTCCCTTCCAGTACTCAGTAGTTCAGAACCTATCTGCTGTTATAAAAGTCAATAAAGTGTGAGAATTGAAGTGTGCTGAATGAGGTGCTGTGCAATGCATTTAGTTTGGCATATCATATTGTAAAGAAAAGTCTTCTTCTGTAGACTTCTGCAAATGGAAAAGGGTGAGTTTCTAGAATTACAGATCAACTTGCAATGATTTAATACTTTCCTTAAAAACACTCATTAATATGGGAGGTTGGATTGGGGGAAAATTCCTTACAAATCCATCGAGAGCTTGCATATGGATTATGTTATCAAATGTCAGCTAATACATATTTTTTGTATGGCAAACTCGCCTCATTATCAAACTGTTTATGTCATCATCTAGTTTTCAGTTTTCTCAAAGAAAGAATGCAAATACAGCTGTGACCTCATGGTCAATAATGAGCATTTTGTCACTGGTTTTTATATATATTGAAATAAGGACAGAGATGACAAAGAAAGTATTGTTTTCATGATTTTACTTGTTTTGAATCTTCTGTTGAAGTTCTACTATTCCATGATTTCTTTGGAGTGAAGGAACAAAACCCCAATGCCTTATGTCTTAGTCTTATTTTTTAGCTATAGGAAATGCTCACACTTTCTTGAGCAGGATTTCAACCTGCAAGCATGATGCAGAATGGAATTTGGCAGCTTTTATATTAAACGCCTTATTAAAACTACAGCCAAATTTTCCTGTAGCTACTGCCTCTCTCTTCAGTTGCTGAGTGATGAGTCTAAGACCAGGAAGGAGGGGCTAGAAGTGTAGGCAAAGATATGTCAGACAGTAAGTCCATTGTGGTCAAGCGATGAAGGAGGCTATCAAGGATAGACCACTGATTTCAAAAGGCACCTTTCTACTAAGCAGAAGTCCTCAATAGACAGAAGTTGCTGAAGAGCACATAGTCTACCTCTGTGGTGAATTCAAGTTTTGGCAGAGCTGTTGCTGGGGCACAGATATGCAAAACCCAGTATCTTTACAGTGAGAAAATTTTGTATAGTCCATAGCAGAATAACAACTAATTGCTCTAAATTTTCAAGGGAAGAAACGATTTAGGACTCTGGTATTATTTATTGTAAAGGTATCAGATATAACTGTATAAAAGCCAATCGTCTGCCATGAAACCATGTCAGCTAATTTGTTTATGTGGTAAATTGTGAGTACTGCTCTTATTTAATTGCTCACAGAAAAAAGGAAAAAAGCCCCACCTTCATCTAGGCCACAGATATTATTGGCAGGCTGATATGGTAGAAATTTGTTTTGTGTGCAGAGTGATAGTTATAAAAAAGATCATCAATGTAGATGATATCACTATTGATGTAATACTGCTTTTTTTTTTAACTTGCGCTATTGCTTTGCCATTACTTTTATCTCTTGTACAGTGCATTCTCTCTTCTCTACTTTTAAGAAATGAAAATATACATCCCTTAATCTATGCCTTGAAATAGTCAATGTTTTTAACATTGGGCTTTGCTGTTAGACACTAAGACTTTGGCCTATGGCAGGTTATGTCATTAAAATGCACTTTAAGCTGTGGGATAATCTAGAAAAGTGTAGGGTTTTTAAATGTTTATCATAAATTGCTGTATTATTATCCATGTGATGAAGCAGTAGCTTGAATAATATGTTTGCAAAAGCATGCATAAACTCTCCTAGTCAAAAAAATAGAGTTCGTCACAAATTTATGGCATAGAATAAATTAGATGATATTGTGGATTTACCAAATTCAACAAATATTATAAATAATTTCTTAATCAAAGTCACTAACAGTGTTAATTACTGTATTTAAATTAGAATGCAGATGAAGATAAAATATCATTTAAAATACAGCTTTAATATGGGCAGTGCTGAGATGAAATTGCTTTCAGAGCTGGAAATATATTGTTGTTAAGTTAAATTGCTCAGAATCAGATGACAATTGATTCTGGCTATTCATCACACTCTTCCTGTAAAAAGTTGTAGTCAACCAAACATGGCTATATTGTATGATGCAAGGAAAAGGATAGATGTACTAAGCAGGTTTTCAACATCATTTGACTTTTGGTTGCTGTAAAATACAAAGCTTTAACTACTACTCTTCATTTGAATAACTTGTATTTTTGTTTTTAGAGATATGTTTTTTAAAAAGAAGAAATATGGGATTTAGATGTCTGAGTAGTTCGATCTTAAGTTGTAAGAATAACAAAATGTGGTTTAGGTCTTGCAACCCAAAGCCATGTTGCTACATTTGACATTTACATCCTCCTCATTCATATTTGCTCTGGGATAGAAGCAGCAACTCTTTGACTAACATGGATGGGTCATGGCTATTCAATGTACAGTTGTTTCAACATGAAGTCTTAGCAGTGGCATTACACATGTTTGATCAGAAGTAATAAGGCTTTCAAGGTATTATCTTTGAAAGGCTGGAAGAATGTGGATGTCATTGACAGACTTTTTATATTGTTCTTGTCTACAATGTGTTGAAGATTTTTTTCATTGTTCATAATCACTTTGAAGAACCAGATCTTAGCTGCACGTTTACATAACTCTATGTTTGTGTGAGCAAGTGGAGGTCAAGAAAAGGACAAAAGAGCCAACAGGTATATTTTGTGAGACCGTGTACTGTTTTATAAATTCTACTAGGAGCTAGGACTCTAATCCAGCCCCTGTGTAATTTAGGGCCACCTCAGAGATACTCATGACAAATTATGTAACTTTGAATGTCCCGTTACTGCATGAAGGGATTAATGGGAAACTGTGCTTCTTGAGTGAGGCCCTTCTTTGTGGCAGTGTAATGTGAAGTGGTGCCAGAGAGCCTATTCGCCAACTTTATGCAATGCAAGGCTTGCTTTCTTTCTGGGGTAAGTCCGAGAAAGTCGGCTAAACTCTCTTAATTGTCCCTTTTCTGTCATCAGAGTCCTGTGAAAGGGTGTAGCAAAGCTGAAAAAGTACAGTCGTGCTTATGACACATGACATAGCATTTCTCTTTTTTTTCCCCTCCCTAATGAAGTCACTTGGAACTCAAAAAGTGCTTAAACAGAAGATGGTTCCTCAGATAATCCTGAGTTTCCTTTCTGTCTTAATTAATACTATATTCCGTATTTACTAAATAAGTACATCTGTGCCTTCCCTTGTCTAATTATTCTCAAAATCTTACTTCTACTTGAACAGTGTATTTCTGAAGAATGTAAATTGTATTGCTGACATACAAAGACATTTGCTTAAGAGACATGCCTGTTAGTCACACTAACCTACAAACAAAACCTTTGAAACCAAACTGCATCAGGATGTATATTTCTATTACTGAATCTATTACTCAGTAATAGACTTAATAGACTCTGAGTCTGTTGCTAAGTTTATAAGCTTATACCCTAATATGGGAGAAAATGTTATTTTTGTGGTGCAATTCTATGAGGTTACTTGTGGGTTTTCTTTATATTCACCAAACCAGTATTGTGCATATTCTGACATCCTGAAGGTCATTTAAAATACCTTTCTCTAGATTTACACAAGTTGTATGAAAAAAAGAAAAAAAGCATTAGGAAAAATAAGACCTCAACGCAGTATTGGAAAGTTTATGATTCATTACAGTTTGCATACTTTCTTTTAATTCCCTTGGAGATTTTTTTTGTATGATTTTTCAAAATAAGAAATGGCATTTGGGGAAAAGAAAGAACGAGAGAGACCAACCTCTGTGCAAGAAATCTATTATAATACTTTTTTTGTCTCTTCTCACTATGAGGTTCACAGAGATGGAAAAAAGTTATTGATTCAAGCAAGATATCAACTGGCAGAGCCATTCACAATTAGCTATTCTGTAGAAAATAACTTATATCAAATTAACCTGAAGCAGTTGATGCAATTTTGCCTGGTAACCTTACTCTCAAGCATGTTTTAAGTTTAATAAATTATATTTATGTGGTAAAAAGGGTATTTTGAGAATTCTTAAAGATATACTTTCTAGGTTGCACTGTAATCCCCTTTGTAATCACTTATGAGTATAGCTTTTATGCTTTGAGATTATACAGTTTTATTTTGAAAGACCATGGTCATGCTGCTTTTATTAGTTTTATTTCTAAAGGTCATGTCACAGTTGTCAAAAATAAGCATAGATCTTAGTATTAATATTTTAAAATTATACTTAAAACACAATGTCAGCAAAGCTGATATTGTTACTCTCCCTATGGTAATTTAAGGTTGGAGAGGTTTACTGATTAAACCCTTCATTTTAATTTTAAACATTTGCATGTAAAAGGTAACTTCTTTGACTGGTAATAAATGAGGCATTGGTTATATTTAATAACTCATATGCATTGTGGTGTCACAGCAGACCCAAAAGATAGTACATGCTGTCACATTTAGGATGATAGATTTTATAAAACTGTGTTGCATAAAGATGGACCCTTTTGTGCTACCTTGCAAGGTTGCCATGGTGATGGAGCACTGCTTCATGGGAATTTCACTTTTCTGGTAGTGTTAGACACTGAACCCAAAGCTGCTTCTTTAGATTGTTCTTAAATCTCTTTTAATATGATATTGTTTTGTAGAGAATTATGATTCATCTTTTGTATCTTTATTTTCTCAGAAATATCACCTATAATGCTGTCATAGCTAAAGTGCTAAACATGTTAACTTACCAAATGCTAAGCATAGTAGACTGTCTAAAGATTTTGTTATTTTATGTTCCATATCATTGCTCAATTCTGTAAATATTTAGGATGTGTTTTGCAATTCTATAATTTATCTGAACTATAAAAAGAAAAAATCTCAGATATTTATAGCCTATAGAAGTATTTTTATCATGGGAAGGCATTACAGACAATATGCTGTAGATGATAAATCCTGTCAGTTTTTTTAAAAAAATATATCTTTAGCAAAAATAATTTAAATATTAGTTGATGGAAAATAGTTACAAAATTTTTTTAGGTCTGCAAATAAACCCACAATTGTTTGTGGAGTTATCATGCATTTCTCTGTAATATGTAATGTATTTTTATTTTCCTGAAAAAGAAAGAAGTCATATGGGAACTTCAGTTGATTCTTACATTCATAAGCCAGTGATTTTCTTTATCTATACAAGTAAAAATGACTGACATGGAAATCCTTACTCCCTGCCTTAAGCACAGATTTCTGAATGTTTGGCTGTGGATTGTTCACTGTGCTGAATCAGCCAGTGAATACAGGATACAGCCAACTCCTTGGCATATGGCAGAAAATATATACATGAACGTAAGTCATACCAGTCGGTACCCAGTTGGAGCTCCCTAGCTATGCTAATGACATTCATGCAACAGGAGTATTTTTCTGGAGCAAAGATCTCTTGCTGTTTTCAAATGGAAGCAGATAAAATAAAATGCTTTCCCAAGGAAAGTGTTGGAAATTATTCTGCACATTCTTTTGCCCCATTCGTATTGAATGTTCCTCCGGAGTGTTGCAATATTTGTTCAGAGCATCTAGGAGAGAGACTGGCAAACATTTCACAAATGACTGAGCCAACTGAGAACGGGTGATGGAAGATGTGAGAGCCTCTTCCTGCATGCCTCTGCTTGGGGAAAGATGACACCGTGCTCAGTGTGCTAATTAAATAGATTTTCCTTTCACTCTTGCCTCCTATTTGAAGTAATCTTGGAACAAAGAGAGACTGAAAAGGCCAGAAAAAGGATACCTTAGTAGGAAAGGAATGAAATGAGGAAAGACTTTTTCTTCTCCCTTACTGGCAAAAGTTTAGACAAATGCAGTGGAGAAAAATCCCTTCCTTTTAAAGTTAATGTTTAAACCCATCTACAACATGTTCTGCTGCCAGTGAAATCCTTCACTGTATGTAAACTTGCATGCTGTCCTCATTTTGCTAAACTTTGCACTGATAAGATTTACATGGACCATTTGTGCTTGTCTTTCTCCCTAAAATTAAGTAGTTTTTCAAATGTTTGCATTGTGTTGCTTATGTTAAGAATTAAAAGCTGTTCAGCAGGCAGTATGCTCAATATTCTCATTTTTTCTTCTAATCTTATTACTGTATAGAGTTTGTAAATAAAGAACAAGAACATTTCAAAATGATTCTTCACTTCAGTGTGAGAGTTCTTGTTTTGTTTTGTTACTAGATGGTGTGCTGTGAACTCACCACCATTTCAACTAATACTCCTTTTCCCCAAATAGTAGGAGTTGTTCTTAATATTTTTCTAAGAAGTATATTTAAACTAAATTTACTAAAGTATCTTTTTATGGAATATGTTAAACTAGCACCGCATTTGTTTTCATATATTGTAAATAACTTAGGCGTCAACATTTTACTTCAGAATATCATGATCTTTAAAAAAGTAATATGAGTTCAGGAAATCATCTAAAAAAATTGTAATTAATAGTAGAGTTTATTACTATACTTAAAATCACTTCTTCATTATCAATAGTACTACAGTAGTAGGGGACAAGCTGGTGAGGAAAGCTTCGAAAAAGTCTAACACTCACATGTCTGTGCTTGTTCTAAATGATAGTCATAATTCCCCACTTTTTGCAAATGTTCATCTATATATGGAGCCTCGTGTTCTGAAATACATCCTCATTAAGAGAGGACTTTTGTCCTTCTGATAAAATATTGATACCATCTCTCTCTCTCTCTTTGAGAAGGAATGTTCCTCTGATCAATATGTTCAACATAATGAAATGCATATGACTTTTTAACTACTGCAGGCAGATCCTGAGCTTTCTCCTTCCTCACAATATAAATTCAGACAATGTTTTGGATAACAAGCCATGCATCATCAGCAGAAAATCTGTTGCTATTGGCACCTGAGTTCTGTCTAATAAAGAATGATTATATAGAGAAATGTACAGTACTGTAAACCAGAGATATTAGATAGATATGATTTTTAACAATCAACAATACTTTATTGTCATAAATTATTCCCTTTTTTTTTTTTTTTACAGAGGCATTTTTTTCACATAAATGAATAGGAGAAAAATTACTTTAACTTCAGATACAAGCTATACCCAGGAATCCTCTAGTATCACTGCAAATAAAATGCAAAGACCCTCAATATGCAAAAGGTTAAATACTCTGCTAACACATTTTTTTTTATATTTCCTGTGCTGTCTCACTAAAGTGTGCACACGAGTTCTCTCCCTCTTGCCTCCATCCATGTAACAACATCATACTCTTCAAAAAAGATTTATGTTCTTCACCCTCTGTCTGACAAGGTGCATACCAATGTAATTCCAAAATTTTACAATAAGCTGATCTTTCACTTTGAATATGCTGACAGGTATCTTGTGGCAGGAGTGTAGTAGGATACTGCTAGATATTTCTTATAAGTAGCACTAAATTTTGGGACTTCTTACTTGCACTTTAAGAACTCTGTACTATTGATGCATTTCTTTATCCGAATACACCACTAATAGCGGAGCTTAAAAAGTTCAAGTGACTACCCCCATGGCTGAAGCTTTTGTAAGGAAAAAAAAGTTGAGAATCAAGAACCAGATTTGGACAGCATTCTATGTAAATGAGTATTTTCTTTGTGCATGTATCTGAGCATGGCTCTGATCATTGGTAATGCAAACCAAGACCTCACAGGAGAGAGATTTGTATTCTCTTTCTTATATAACATTAAAATAAGATCCAAATAATGAAGTTGCGTCAGAGAGGAGATGGCTTGCAAATTTGTCTAGGACATTGATTTATTTTATGGTACCTTTTGAAATTGTTGGGGTTTGATTTGGATCTGAAGTGAGAAGTTTGACAGATTAAAGTGCTCTGAAAAATGATTGTGTATTAATAAATATATTAGAAAAAAAAGTGAAAATACTGCTCAAATTATTCTCATTTTTTAAATCAGAGCGGATGCTTACATTCTCCTGTGAAAAAAACTCCTCCTGCTCAGGACGCCTATCTCCTAGAGACAGAAGTTAGGGACGGAGAGCTGAGCAGAGCCCCAGTAATTCATGAGGAAATGGTTAGTGACCTCCTATGCCAACTGGACACCTACAAGTCTATGAGCCCAGATGGAATCCACCCCAGAGTAACAAGGGAGATGATGAAAGAACTTGGCAAGCCGCTTTCAATCATTTACCAGCAGTCCTGGTTAACTGGAGAAGTTCCAAGTGACTGGAAATTAGCAAATATAGCACCCATATATACAACCCAGGAGGTTGTAGTGAGGTGTGGGTCATTCTATTCTGCCATGTGAAAGGATGAGAGAAAATGGCTATAATTTGCATCAGGGGAGATTCAAATTGGATATTAGGAAAATTTTTTTCACTGTAAGGGTGATTGGGTATTGGAATGGGTTGCCCAGGGAGGTGGTGGAGTCACTTTCCCTGGAAATGTTCAGGATGTGTCTGGATGTGGCAGTGGGTGATATGGTTTAGTGGTGATATAGGTAGGTGGTTGGACTGGATGAGCTTGAAGGTTTCTTCCAACCTTGATGATTCTATGATTCTAAAAAAGAGTCCAAAATAGTAACTCTTTAAAAGTAGAGTCATCTTAGTAGTCATTGAAAAAGCTTAATGAACCAGATTTTTAAGTCTGTGGTTTGAGTTGGATTTTCAAGTCTATTACTTGTAAGATAATAACTTCACCAGTGCCAGCTTCACCAGTGTACACTGGCAAAGGGTCTGATCTTTTGTCACCCTGTTGCCATTGTTAACATCTCTACTCCACACTATTGTCAACTAGACTAGGGGTAATCAATCTCAATCTCTGCCGTAAATCGCATTGTAAGAGCGTTGTGGTTTGTTTTGTTATATAATTATATGCAGCACTTACAGTGGAGCTAAGAACCTCACATGAGCACTCTAATGATAGAAGTTTGTGTAGATAACACATACGCATCTTTGGCATCTCTCATATAAATACTGTTTTGTTTTGATTAGCTCCTTGTTAATGATAATTTGAACAAAGGTATGATACTTTGGGTATGCTGGAGAGAACCCTGCAAATGTTACCACGTTGCTCCATTGAACTTTGTTTAAATTGGGTATGTTCTTCAAGTGCTGACATGTTTTTGGAGGTCATGAGAAATAGGCCAAGGAAACCAGCTGAAAGAGTTTTGCTGGTTCTTTACCAAGTAATGTATGGACTTTGGAGCTGCTTTTCTTAAATTTAGGAATCAGCATATTATAAGTCCATTACAGAGCAACAAAATTTTAAAATGTTTATATGTATCTTGTTTTATGCCTTTGTGAATCAAAATAGAATTCCTACTCTGCAGGAAATCCTGTGTTTTAGAAAGTTTTTTTTCATCCCATAGAAACTGGGTTTTCAGAACTTTCTATGACAGGACACATTTTGTCAATGTTTGTTATTATTGAAGTAGTGTTGATGTGAGATTCACTGAATCATAACCAAAAAAGGATATATGGCTACAAATCTGGATGTGATCTGGAGTCTTCTTGGGTAGCATGCTCAATCTGAGCATCACGTGTGCCACAGAGACTTACCTTGTCACATTTGATTTGTAGAGTTGGCTTCTACATTTGTTAAATGTACCCTGGCCAGATAGATTTGCTAGCACACTTGCAAATGCAGTATACTATGATATATGTTAGACAGAGGTATATGACAATATTTTTTCTTGGAAAGACTGATTTCTTGATTGGACTTACTTTTAAAAGTCAGGTATGCTGTAGTGAAGAATAAGTCACCTAAACATCCACTATGGGAAGGTAAGAGAGGGACTCCTAAGAGAAGTTATTGAAAGTATGTGCAGAACTTATGACTTCATTTAAGGTTTTGTGAGATCGTGAACTAGAACATGCAATGGGAAATAGAGTTATATTGTGACCCAGTTTAACACTGACCCACATTCAAGGGCAAAGAAAGATGCAAAGATAGACTTTCTTAAACTGTTTCATTAAGTAAGCCTTCAAGGGAAGAAACATGGCTTTCTTATCTAGAATTCATTCTTGCTCAAAAAATGTTCATTTACTTTTGTTATGATACTTCTTCTGTATTGTTCTATTACATTATTTACAATAATTTTTGTAATAAGTTTAGTTATATGTATTTATATCAGGATATATTTATTTATATTTCATTACTATTCATAATTAAGATATTGTAAATATTATAAATTTCTAATCTCTCTCTTCATGAAATGGAATGATGCATATCTTTCCTAAAGTGCCAAAAGTATATGAACCTTTTGACCCTTATCTGCAAATGTGAGAGATGTTGTGAGACAACAGTCATATTTCCAGAGTAACTGTGTTTTAATGTAGTTAGCATACTGTTGAACTGAGTTTCTATTGATAGAACACAATAAGAAAAGCAGCAGATAAATGTGACCCTGACTCTCATTTTATGGCAAGCAAGAATTTCCACCTAACTACAGCCAATATTCAAGTGTCCTCTGATTGCTTGTAATTGCTGGTGCAGATACATTTAGCTTGTCTTCTAGGAACAATATGCTCTTTATTTCCCATCATGGTCACACTGAAAATCAGAGTAGCGACCTCCTCTTTCTCCTTTCCTCCAAATCAAATCAAACTCAAGCATGCAAGGACAAAATCAAAAAAAGCAGTGAGTTTTCAAAGATCTTTATGGCCTGAAATAATTAATCTAGTGTATGGTATAATTATGTCTAGCTATGAAAATAGAAAGTAATACACTGCTATTTTTTTCCTAGTGCCAAAAATGCTTTGGGGTCATTACAGATTCTTTCAAGGAAAGGTCTATGTTACTTCTTCACTATCTGAAGCGTAGTTGTGCTGATTTCTTGGCAGGTATTTTGATTGAGTCCTGTTAAAAAAAAAAGGTAACATACTACAATCCTATTATTTGAAAAAAATGTCAGTATCATAGACTTTAGATTATGTGCTAAGATGATGAAAGAAACTTGCAGAATTTTGTTTGCATTAACATCTACCTTAGTAAAAAAATCATAGCTTTTACTTTATTTCTTAGTATACATTTGGATCTAAAAAGATAATTTTTCCTTTCTAGTATATGGAATAAATTACTATTTTGAGGAAGCAATTCACAAATACTTTTATAAGACAGCTGGTATTTTTGGCATGTTCCCTGCTGACAGTTCTTAAGAAATGTGTACTGCTACCCAAGATATTACATCTTTTGAGGTCATCTTAGGACCAGGCAGCTGCAGGCAGACAAGATATTGGGGTGGAATTCCACCCAATACTGAACAATCTTTCCTTTCATGTGGCACAAAAATATTACAATGTTCTAACGGTTTTCTCAATAAATATTTAGCCATCCTAATTTCAACTTTTGCTAAGGTAGTTATGTGCATAGTGCTGTATGATATTATTTAAAGTCATGCATATTTTATTTATATCTATCCTAACTTGAAGATTCACAGCCATATGTTTCAGCCATGTATCAGCAGGGCTGAGCATCTGTTCTCTGAAAAGATGAGGAAGTTTTGGGAAAGCTGCAAGTGATAAAACCATCTTCAAATCCAGATTCTGTACATCTTGAATGACCAGCACAGTTACTGAGTGTAAATGACAGCAGAATTTGGTCTTCTTACTTCCTTTCTTAAAACTTTCGTGTTAGCTAGCAGGATGGGGATGAATCTCATCCCAGATAAGGTCCTACATTTTAAGAAAGTGTGCTAGAATGCATGCAGTGGCCCAGGCCTAAGTAAGCTGTAGCTACAATTTTGTCTCTCACACAGCCGTTCAGTTGTCACTTAGAGTCTGAGTAATTCCAGGGCTATGCAGCCAAACCTTAACATCATTAGATTACTGTTTCTTCAAAACTCTACCCGAAATATTACTGTGAGCTATTATCACTATAATTTTAATTATTATGAAAGTGAAATTGTGGAAACAGAGCTTATTGCAACCACATGAAGAAGCATTATGTACTATATTGGGCACTCATCTGGGATATATAGGTACCCCAGTCTAGGACTTGGCTCAAGAGGGGAGGAAGAAGTAGCTGTGACTGCCTCTTGCACACAAGTTTGTGGAAAAGTGCAGAGCCAGAAAAGAAGCTGAAATCCCATACACCATCACCCTAAGTGAGAAGGAAGTTGTAACAAAAATATTATTTTCTAAATGTCATGATGTAGTCCCTGTTCAACTTGTCAGACAGTATAGTCATGTACTCCCCCTCTGGATTTTGCATCCTATGATAAAGATGGCTTTTGCGGCCAAACAATTTCTATAAAATTTGGTTCTGTCATAATATAAAGCTACTTTATAAACCTTTCCTCTTGTAAGTGCAATACTTAATTGTATGTGTATTTCTTTTCATTTGCTTCAGTTATTTGTGGGAAATTAATGCATTCCTTAGATTTTTTTTACTAATGCTAAAAGTGTATTCTGAAGAAAAGCCTGTACATCAGGGTTAATATTTGTCTCATTTACTGAACTTTGAAGCCACTCTCTTTCATGAAAGGTATTGTCAGTTCAGCATCATTTTTTCATAGCCTGTTGTAAATCTTTGATACCAGTTCTCCAGGGAATGAGAGAATAGAAGTCATTTAAGACAACATACTGTATTATATTCTTCAGACTGACATTTGCTAAAACAGAACTCAAACAACAAAGGGGATATGAACCACACAGTACAGCTGTGTATCAAATGATGTGTTAAAGGAAAAATGTTCATTGTCTGAGTCGTATATTGTCTAGATTATACAGTTAAAGACTCTTCAGTTTAGGCCTCCAGAATATAGAAGAAGCTTTTTTCATGCATTCTAAAACATTAATTTGTCCACCTTTTCAAATTTCCCCAGGTTTATTCCTATCACTTTTTGCTTCAGATGAGTCTGTCTATGTATTAAATACACCTCTGTATTTGAGTTTTGGTTTTGTATTATTAGTTATAGAACCCAGATGGCCATAAGTATTGCAAGAATTCATCATCACGGTTAAAGTAACTAGACCACTTGAATCTGTTTGATATTGGACATCTAAACTGGTTCTGCTACACATTGTTAACTTACTGGAGTAAATACGAATGCTTCTCTTATGGATGAGAAACATGTGAAGCCAGTAGTAAAGTTATAATTTCAAAGTTCAATTTCAGATCTATGTAAAAATTAATCAATCTTCTAAAATTATTATTTTTTCATTTTCTAAGGTTTGCATTTTAGGGGAAAATAAAGCACTTGATTTTTTTAATAAAATGTCACAAATTTCATTTACAATGTTGTTGTGACTCAGATGTATAGCTATTGAGATGCAGACTTGAAAAGAATGAAAGTTGAGAAGTGTTGCCTAAAGTTTGGGGGTGCTCAGTTCCCAAAGAGAAATTTCTCATACTATCTTACATCTAGAAATGGAAGTCAGGGCAGATTGCACATGGGGTGGCATGCAAGAGGCCACTACACTCAAGCTAGCCAAAAATAAATGCATAAAAATAGGAATAGGTGGGAAATTCCACACTCTACAATATTTAAGTGACCTGATACACTACAGAACCTAGGCTCCAAGGAGAGATCTTTAAAGTCCGTAACAGCTTTCTTGTTTTAGGCATAGAAGTTATCTTGGTTTGTTTGTTTTCTTTTTCTTTTCTTTTCTTTTTTTTTTTTTTTCCCAAGTTTTAGTATATTCTAGTAGCATTTTCTCGGGAAATAGGATATCAAATTCAATGCACTGCTAACTAGCAGGACACAGTATCTCTGCATGTCAGGTTAAGCGGCACTCAATTTATGGATCTCAGAGTGGTCCATATGGTCTTTCAGGTTAGTGAAGTGTTCATGATTTGCCATGGAATTGGGTCATAAAAGTAATTTTTAATAAGTTCTGAGACCTGATTCTAGGTGCTTAGAGACATGGTTTACTAGTGGACTTGGCAGTGCTAGCTTAACAGTTGGACTTTGTGATCTCAAAGGTCTCTTCCAACCAAAATGATTCTACAATTCTATGCTAAATATTTAAAAGTCAATTTTGATTCTTGATCAGAGTAAAACACATAAGATTTTGAACTGATTTCTGACATCTTCATTTTAGTCTTTTATCTTCTAAGCTGTGGGTTGGGTTTTCCAGCTTTGTTCATTAGAATTCAACAATTATTTTTTGTAATGAAAGTTGAGATCATTATACAACACAATCAGGAGAATCAAGATTCCCATTGGCAAGAGTGGTCAATTTGTGGTTTTTGAGCTGTGCTTTAGTTTAGATTTGATTGAGCATACTGGACTTTGTAACATAGCTCATTACAGGGCCATGCTGGGGAAAGCTGCTGGGTGACCTGGACATCTCTCTGCCTGCCAAAAGGAGGCCAGCAGGAAGTGGAGGAGGCAGTGTCTGGGTTTCTGCAGCAGGCCTAGCTTCATGCAAAACAGATCAGAGGGACTGTTGAAAACTCTTGTCATTTCCTAAATGGGAAATATTTCCTTAGATTCATTTCCTACATTTCTACAATATGCATGTGTTGTGTAAACAGAAGATACTGAAGGTATATAGCTCCACATCAGAAACATTTTTCTGTATGCACTTTGTAATATAAAGAAAGTTGTCCACAGGAGGACTCAAGTACTAGGGGTCGTCACCAGTTAAATTTTAAATTAAAATTTAAATCACCAGTTGATTGCAATTGAGGATATATGTATGGCCAAAATTAGGATATTGTCAGTCCTTGTCAAAAGCAACTGTATTCCAAAGGCAGGTCCACAATGCAATGTGAAAAAAAGGTGAAAAGGTAAAGAATTTGTGCTGAAAAATAAGGGGTCTTGTAACAAAAGACATACGTAGCTGTGTGTACTTTGACATAGTGGTATGGTCACAGGTCTACTTTCTGGAAAATAACTGTGCTTTGGTTACTTTGACTTGAATAAAAGAGAGTAAGAGATTATTAAATGGAGTATGTTCTTACTTAACAGATAATTTTAACAGTCACTTTGGATTTTTACATGATAAGGAGATATGCTTTTTCTTTAATCCAATGAGTCCAATGTAAAATTATAGCTTTATAATTCAATAATACAATAATTAAAAGGAATATGACATATAATGTATTCCTATTAAAAGGAATTTAAAGTTCTGAAAGATTGATTTAATACTGGAACTATTAACAAATGAATTTGTTCTTATCTCTATCCCTTTTTTCCTAAATTGTGAGAGAGGTTTCCAAACTATTTTGACTGAAAATGTTACTGGACTTCATTCATAAGGGCTTTTCAGAATTAGACTGTCTTATCCTTTGCTGAATATATTGTGGATCGAAACAAATAGTGTTTTTTTCAAGAATAGGGATGTACTAAAAATATTACCCTGGAAGAGTTTTGCCTGTTTGTTTTAAACCAGTTTCCCCTCTGATTTAATGACTTCTTAGGGAGAATAATTCTCTCTTTTTACAACTTACTTGATAAAGTGACTTTTAAAAATATAACTCCTTGTCTCATATAATTAATGATCTATAATGTAAGAACTTAATGGAAGAACAGAAATCTGGATTGGCATTTCAAACAGAGATTCATGCCTAAATACCTTCTGAAGATTTAAGCAAGGGACCATTTGACTCCACTTACAAAATTGTCTGGGTACATCTACATTGTGAAAAAGATCAGAAACTACCAAGCTATTATGTAAGGATTATAAGTGAAATATCATATAGAGATACTGGCACAATTCCCAGAAACAACAGGCCCAGACTAAAAAAACCCACTGCTTTTCTGGGAAAAGCCTAGCTAGTTTAGACATAAGAAATCACTGTTGCAGATAGTTCCTCCCCATTCTTGACTAGATAATTTGCTTTCATCTCAAGGAGCAGATGGGAGATACAAATATACCCTACATGTATCACAGTTCATAAAGGTTTTAAAAGAATTATATTGTGATATTGTCAGCTACATTTTTCCAAGATCAGAATTTGTTTCCCATGTGTGTGACATTATCTATGTCTTAATTTTTTTGTCCCTTAGACCATAATTTCAGTCTTTTAACATCCGAGTAGAATATAAATATTATAAATTAATTTCTGTTCTGCAGATGGGAAGGTGTGACATTCTATAACTGGCTTTGGACTTTTATTAATGGCCTCTCTGTTGAATTCTGAGTACATGGTTCATTTAGAAAAGGCCAAATGTTAGTAAAAGAGCAGGACTTCATGTTACTTCAAAACAAAGATGAATTGATCATCTTTTTCTGCAAGAAGAGCAATAACTAAGAAACAGCAGGGGGAAAAAAAAAGTAAACCTTTTTTTTTAGAAAACAGAGAAAAACTTGTTTTTCTTGTTTAGAAAAGAAAAGGTTGCTTTGTTTTTTTAAACAACTATAATGTTCAGATTGAGAGAAGAGTGTAAACAACATCAGGAAATGGAAACACTTAGCTGCAGAGCAAGCTTGTGCCTTTTTTAATAATTATTTCAGCTGGAGTCACTGGGTCTGCCCCAATTCATTCTAGCCAACTGTCAAATCATAAATACATTACAGATTTTTGCTTTTCTATTACAACTTCATTGACCTTTATCTCAACAACAAACTTTTTTTAATTAAGTTTTTTTCTACTTTCCAATTAGACATTTGGCAGTTTTCCCTTGAT
Organism: Aegotheles bennettii; assembly: GCA_013398125.1. Lineage (NCBI taxonomy): Eukaryota > Metazoa > Chordata > Aves > Caprimulgiformes > Aegothelidae > Aegotheles > Aegotheles bennettii. Next base: position 283,069 of record VZRW01012965.1, read on the forward strand.
ATATGTTTGTGGCACTGCAAGTTAGGTTTTAATTTTTTTTAGATGTAAAAACAGTGTAAAACTCTGCCAGCTGCCCAAATGGAAAATGAAGATTCCATTTATAGAAATGTTAAATTGAGATGACCGTTAACATGAGACAATCAGCCTTCATAAAATATGGTATCTCTTCTCTAAGGGAAAGTGAACTTGCTATAGTGATCAATTATCTCTTCATAATGACCAATTCATTGGTTGTTGACATTTAATTACATGTACAAAAGAAAAGCTGTAGTAAAAAGTACACAAACAGCAATAATTAGGTTCACTTTTTTCTAAAAACAAGACTTAATTAAATTTTAACCTTGCTTTTTTTCCCCTTTAATATATGAATTTCATGCTAATTCATATTAGCAAGTTTCACCATACCTATGTTGTCCCTTTTACTAATCACCATTCAACAGCAGAATCAGTGATTTTTTTCTCCATCTTTCTTGTATTTTGTTTTAGTCTATAACTAAATTTCTTTAATGCAAGTTAGAGGAGAAAACAATAAGATTACTGGATTTTGATTCTATAAGACAATGTAACTATAGCTTTTCTCACAAAACATTGGAACTACGAAGGTCTATACAATCTATTAATCTCTTGTAAAAAAATCAAGTTTGTTAATTTAAGTTTTAAACTCCAAATCGTAAGCACATATATCTATTAAATCCTAGCTCTTAGTCAACCTTAGTTGCCTTAAATCTTACACTTGGTTTCTACCAAGTTGCTGACCTACTTTTTGTGGACTTGGAATGATGATGGATTTTTTTTATAACCTTTAATAAAATCAAGTCACAATTTTATATAAAAGCTTGTTATCTTTACTATTACAGTACTGGAACAATAACCACAGGTTATTGTAGGTTATTATAGTACTGGAACAATAACCTCAGGTCCTACTGAGACAGATGAAAAAAGTACCAATTAACAGTGAGGTTGTTCTAACCTGATCAATTTTTGTTCTAAAACCTCATTTAAAAGGAAAGGAGTTTTTTCTCTATAATTAGATGAGAGTCCCTACTTCTTTAATTAGCCAAATGGTCAACATATCACAAATAATTTTAGTCCCACTTTTATATTGTGCCAAGATTACCTGAAGTCCCACAAGCAAACTGCATGGAGGATACAGCACTCTGCCTCTGCAGCTACCCATGGTCCTCACTGATCATCAGAGATACTCCACAAAAGATACTACCCAAAGGGCTCTGGCTTGCTTAAGAAAGCTGAGTGCCCATTTTCTCTTGAGAGGCTTGGTGTTTCAATATGAGAGGAAATGTCTGGTATATCCAGAAAGGCTTTGCCACTAGCACCCTCTGCAGTCTCTGAGTAAGAAGTTCTGTTGAAGTGGAGCTTACTGCCTTCTCCCACATGAAGCAGACAATGTGATTATGGCTATTCCAGTGCTTTTTTGCTGGGTTAAAAAATGTTGCATCACTACCTAGCAAAACTGGCCTGAGCAAGGCACCCAAATTCAATAGATAATAGTAGGAGCAAGGAGGTCTATGAATAAAATCAGGAAAATAGCATCTTCTTTTAACACGAAGGATTTTGATGCCAGTATTATCACATAAGAAGTCTATCTTGCAGGTCCAAAACAAATACATTTATTGTATTTCCACATGCTGGATGTTAATTTATTTTCTTTAATGTTGCGAACACCTGAGCCAATCTGCTCTATAGTCCCAACGGGAAAACAGCACAGCTTGGAAGAGGCAATGGGAGGACTGAAGCAACCTGTTCATTTTCTCACTGATGTAGCTTTTCACAGCATCAGGCTTTTTTCATGCTTTTTAAAAGAGTAGACTCTAAATGTCTGCAATCTTCTCTTTCTTAATCCAAGTAATTTCTACCTAGAATGTATCCAGAGGCCATCTGAAAAGTGTGTTGAAATTGTTCTTGAAGCTGGAACTTTGAAAATGAACAAATGAACTCTGTAATAATTAGAAGCAATTTATCCTAGTATGAGACTGAAGTGATCCACAAAGTGTGTGCATTATACCTCTTTAAATCCCATCCTTTTGATTAGGATCACAATAATGATGTCACATGAATTAAAAATACTAGTAAGTGAAATAATTTCTTAGAAGAGGATTAAGAATGCGTGAGAAAATTAGTGTTCACAAAACAAACTCCAGGGAAGGACTGATTTGTTACTGGGTCAGACCTGTCAATCAAGAAGGATATACATGGGAGAAATCTCAGTTGTATCATAAACAGTAAAAAAATGACAGGGGATGTGGTTAATTATTGTAATGTAGAAAGAATGGCTTAGTGACTTGAATACGCTTGGGATATGATTTCTCAATTAAATACACTGCTCAGTTTGCTTCATTGTCACTTTGAAATGTCATTGGTTTTAATCCAAGTATTAATTATTCAAGGATAGTACTTTGATCAACGATGTCTGGAAGATAATGCCTAAAACCAGAAAGGTTTTTCCCTTAGCACAAATCTGTCCAGTTGCCCATCACATCTTTGTGAAATACTGTTGCTCTGTATTACACCTGAGTCATGCAGTTCTAGAGGTTAACCTTCAGCAACCCACTCAGGAAAAAAGCTTTTATCCAATATTCAGAATTTACATAACCCTGACAGTCTTTAGTAAAATTGAAGATAAAAATCCAGAGGATCATTTAAAAATATGTAAGGCAATAGTGTGCAAAACTGATTAGACACTATTTTGTTAATTCGTAAAATACTAAAAGTAATATTGATTAGGTTACATGAAAATTTTTTAGAGAAAGGGAAACTAAATATACCAGAAATACTGATAATTTTAGTTCAGACTAGCAGACATGTGTGGGTTTCTCTTTACATTACCGTTTCTATAAATACTTTGTCTAGTCTGAAATGGAATATAGAATTTGAAAATATATAGTTGTTTGGCTTTTTTTAATGAGCATTTCTTATTTTGGATAATATTATTTTAAAGCTGTGTCATGGTGAAAATGTTGTCAGCAGAACTTACTAAAAATTCTTTTCCATTTAGTGTCAAATACATTTACATTATCATGGTAATCTAGGTTAAAAACAAATGAAACTGTGACAATTTTCAATGTTAGATTTTCAATCTGATTTTGTTAATCTCTGATGAGAAGATTTTTTTATTTTTTTTTTATTTTTTTTTGGGGGGGAGGGGGATAATTGTGGTGATAATCTCAAAACAAGTTTGAGATTTCCAAATGGAATAATAAGTAGCACATTGAAAACAATATTTTCCAAGACAAATCCTGTTAGAAGTAATTTTTTTTTTTCTAGAAGGAAATCTGAAAAGATTCTTTTAGCCAGAGAAAGGTATGTTTTTCATTGCTTTTTAACTATGATGTTCATGGTAGAGGACATAACTTTTAGATAGTATGTGATGTTTTCTTCTCCACTGTCATGTTTACTAGACCACTCTGCAAAGTGAAATTTACATTTTTGTCTGGTCAATTCAGCTTATTAGGGAAATTAAAGATTAAGCATCTGTTACGCTTTTCAAGATGAAATAAACAGGTATCAATGCAGATACCATCTGTCTCACCTGAAGCTGTATGACAAAATAATCTGAAAGATATTGAATTAAAATGTTATTTAAATTTGCCTGCATTTTTGTCCTCATCATCTGCTTTTAATCAGAACACAAAGTTTTATAAACAACAGAAATCTCAAAAAATTAATCTGTTTTCATTATTTC
>VZRW01012965.1:296704-330839 GCA_013398125.1 Aegotheles bennettii
GGGGGAAGACCTGGGACTGAAGGCTTTGGAAATGGAATGTAGTTCTCTACAATGATAAGTTTCTGATGCCTTCCTAAGTTTCCTCTCTATATATCCAGTTTAAATGAGATACCAGACCTTTGACTGGGATTTTGAAAGAAGTAGCGAAAGACTGAGAGGCTTTTGGAACCCAAATCCTATTTACATACATGCTGTTGGTTTAGAGTTTACAATTGATCATAGTATTTAGTGCTTTAGTTTCCCTCTGGTGTTAATTTCAGTTACTTTCAGCACGTATTTCTGCTTGCTGGCTAACACTAGAAGAATATAATTGAATTCTCATTTTTCATCAACTCCTGGGATACTGGGCAATATTCTATGCCTAATGTTTTGTCCTGAGAATAGTAACATGAATACACAGAACATCAATACACAGCAATCAAAATACTTCATTTAAAGACTTCTCATTTGTGAGCCTTCAATAAACTATATTGTTTGCATGTATAAGAAACCTTTTATTTTGGGAGCCTTTTTCAGACCACTTCTTTGGGTCCTTCATTTTTATGTCAAGGGAGTTTGTTGTTCTTCTTTAATAATTCCATGGAAGAATGAGGTATTAAAAGCTGAGTCATCATAATTTAATGTAAAACAAATTTAGTATATTAATCTATATGAAGGATTTCATAATTTAAAAAATTCTTTAGTAGTCCTATTATGTAGCTGTCCAGTGTGATACTTACAGTCTGGAAAGGACTGTGGAACTACTTCAAACTATGAGAAAAATGAGAGCGCACAGACATGGTACAGAAGGTCTGGAGAAAGGAAGACTTTTCCTTGGTTGAGGACAATTGGGTGGAAGATCATCTAGGCAAACCGGACACCCACAAATCCATGGGCCCTGATGGGATTCACCCATGAGTGCTGAGGGAGCTGTCAGACATCGTTACTAGACCACCTTACATTATCTTTGAAAGGTCACGGAAAATGGGAGAGGTGCCAGAAGACTGAAAGAAAGCCAATGTCACTCCAGTCTTTAAAATGGCAAGAAGGAGGACCCAGGAAACTACAGGCCAGTCACCCTCAGCTCCATCCCTGGTAAAGTGATGGAACAACTCATTCTGGATGTCATCTCTAACCATGTGGAGGAAAAGATTTCTGTGATTCTGTGACACCATAAATGACATCTCATTTTAAACATCTTCAAGTTCGATTCTATGTCTCTTATGTGCTAGGGCTTTAAGTATATAGATTTTAAATAATGGAAAGGGGCAAATTAAGCTGCAGCTGGGAGAGATTTGGACAAAATATTTTCAGATGTTTTCAGTCTTTTGATCTCTCCCATAAACTCAAGCTATAACAAATACAATTAATAGATGAAATTATTTTTTTTTGCCTCTGCTGCTATCATTCATTATTGTTTTTAAAATATAAATACTGAGAAGAGAGTTTGGATCAATATCAGTTGATTATTGAACAATTGAACAATATTGAACAGCACATTATTGAAAAAATATTTCTGTATTAGTAATAAATATCTAGAAATATGATACATGTGCCAGTGAAGAAAATTCTAGCTTTCATTGCTGAATTTCTAGCAAAATATGAAAATCTTTTTATGAAAATCACAGTGCCTGTGCTTTAGATGCTTTTAAATGATTTAGATGTGGAAAATGATTGCTATTTGAATGGAGAGGGAGATGAAAGTCAGAGATAAATTCCCTTTAAATCTGAAAGGAATGATCTTAAGAAACAGAACTAAGTCTACTCTCATGTAACAATGTTTGATATATCAGATACCTAAAACAAATTTGGAACCTAAAAACACACAAGCTGAAATTCCTTGCATTGCCTCATGTATTCCTTTCCAGAGATAATTTTAAGCATGTATAATAATAGACTTACAACCATAATGATAGTATTAGCTATTTTCCATTATACCTCTTGTTCCCATTATTTTTTTTCATTGATGCTAATGATTAAGGGATGTTTTCAGATTTCTTTACAAATACATTATCATTTTCTACTGAAGAAATACACTTTTTATTTAGAGTGCTTGGTTCTAAGTCTCTTTTTCTATCTCTCTTTTATTAACCATATTTGGGAAAAAAAGCATGAAAGCATTATGTCCCTGTTTCTCATAGAAGATTAATTGGAATTGGGAGCAGTTGCTTGAAAGTAAATTTGCAATGAAGCTTTTTTTTTCAAAACTGCTCATACTCATAAACCATCTGCCAGTTTCTCCTTAATTTACCAAAGTTTCTAGGATGATCTTTGCCTTTTATGGAAACACAAAGGAAAACAATGCTGAGCAGTTTGATCTGGCAAGAAAATGGAAGCAAAAACCTCTATGATTTTCTTGATAATATAAAAAAAATCTATTAAATTAGATCAGTATTTAGGCAAATTTTTTTGCCAGTTTAATTATTTATTCTATATCTATTTGAAATTCAATCTTATTTACATGTTTCAAATGAAAGGAAAATTCAACTGAGTATATGAATTTTTGCCTATGTCCTGTTTTATTTTTTGTTTTCCCTAACATATTTTTTTTCTAACTACTTTACATTTCAGTCTAGCCCTGACTGTGATTCTTCCAGGGTGGAAAAAGGAAGGGAAGTTATCTAGTAGCAGACAGCAAATTTTGGAATAGATTTCTTAAGTAACTTGCCACAGAAGTGAACCTTTACATCACCTCTAACATATGGCAAGCTAAATGCAACAGGATTCTGTGTATGGAAAAAAGTGCATCCATAAGTATTGTTAATTAATTTAAGTAGTTTTTAATGGTCTCAATTGCTTTTTCACTTTTTCAAAATTTCATATAAATTATTGTGCCTCCTATTTCAGTTAAAATAACTTTACCTTCTTTGATCTTTTCTGCCCATCCTCAACTTACATGCCCCTTCAATCACTTCTAATCAGTGCAGTTCTTTATGAGCTGTTGTTTTCAGGCTTGTAAAGTATATCCCATGAGAGCACTTCTATCAATGCATTAACCTTCCTGGATTATCACTCGAGTCACTATTAATTCATGAGATTGATTCACCCCCTTCTTTGCAGAGAAATATTAACATGTAATTAAGATACAAATCCAAATGTGAGAACATAATAACAGGAAAGTCATCTTAGGAAAACAAAATCACAGCAGTGACATGTTTTAGAAGAGGGCTGCAGCTGAAGATTAATTGGTGAGCACTCACACCGACAGCAGATAACTCATGTGTTGCATTCACAGAAGGAATGAAAGAGCTGGAATCTGCAGACTCTTTGCTATAAATAAAGGAGATGGTTTTCTGCAGAGCAATTCTTAAATCTGCTTGCATTTAAAATGATTCCTCATGTTGAAGATTATTTGCTGAATACTATGTGAAATCTGTGTAGCTCCATTATAGTGAAGCTAATTCACGCTCTGTTGGGACCTGGTTCTTCTGTGTCACTTATAGTGTCAATCAGCAGCTGTGAATTCAAACATGAGCAAACTTTTATTAAGGTCAACCTACTAGAGCAGCAGAAGGGCTAATGGAATTCTGAGCTTGTGCTTGGCATTTACTGCTTAAACCTTACGAGATGCATAAACACACGGGGCAACATTTTGTTGATCTGGAGTTATATTTTGCGTTTATGTGTATGTGTATGCATCTGATTCTCAGTAAAACTTTAAATTTCTCAGGTCACTAACCAGATTTACTGAAAAGGAAGTAGATGGGTTTTTAAATACTTTTTTACACCGTTGAAAAAAAACTTAAGACTTTTAAGTGGGAATATTGCAGCAGATGATTTGTAAAGAGAGGGGGAAAAATCGATTTCATTTGGAAGGTTAAAAAGAAATAGCTTATAAGTCATGTGTTTGCAAATGACTTCATCTTTGTTAAAGATTTCATTGCAGTTCTATAAAGATATAAAGAAGAAGAAGACAGATACCATAATACAAATTTTAAACAGTGCGAAATCACTTATATAAAGAGAATCCATGCAAAGGTACATGTACTGAGAATACCATGGAATAACGAACATGATTCCAGTAACTACTTCAGAAAGTGTTATCAAGAAGTGAAAATGCACATATAATTAGATACTAAAATATATCATTGTGACAATGAAACTTTTAGATTATAACAATATAAGATCAAAACTTCAAACTGAAAGGTCTTAAGGGTTTTAAATATTTGAGAAATTCAGGGTGGAGTGGAGAGATTTCCCAGAACAAAAAGCTAACAATATGATGTACCAATAGCTTGGGCATCTCACATGCCAGATAGTATTTCATTGGTGTCAGGGCAAATGAGTTTAAACAGGCATCTAAGCAGTTTCTACTGCACTAACAAATGAAGAAAAGACATCAAACATTGCCTGTAAATAAAGCTCATGAGCAGTCTGGTTTTGAATCCTGGTTCAAAATTATTTTATTTTTTTTTCCTCCCATGCAAAGATGAATATGTATTTTTGGGAAGGAATCTCTCTTTCTTGAAACTTCACTAAGGACAGTTGATGTTTACCACAGGTTAACAGGTAGGTTAACAGGTAGGTTAAATGTGAGAGTTCAGTGTTTGGAACTGTATCTTCTATCCAGTCTTCTTGAAAGTATGTAATAGGAATAAATTCAATCCTTTTTCCTCCCCCACTCCCATTCTCCATTCTCAATGGAAGGATAAACTTCACTGACACTCTAAAAACCCAAGTAGTTGTATCAAAACTTGTCTGTACTGGTTTTTGCAAATAACAGACACAAAATAGCAGCAGCCATTTATGATTATGTAGTAGGCTGCTACAATGGTGCAATCATTCAAACAAAACCAAAAAATGCATTAATTAATTACACAGGCTGTAAAGACAGCTAGTAGTTGTGATCTTGAGCATGAAGTTCAGACAAGGATTGTAAATTTATATAGTTACATTTGATACTGCAGAGCTCACCACTCTGAAAATCAAAATCATTATGATGAATTCATCCTTGAAAAAACACTCTACTAATCTCTTTCAGGCTGTACAGATCTAGGAAAGTACTTCTTTCAATAATTAAACAATTATCAAAACATTATCATTATATATCCTGCCCTGAATTTCATTAGGAGTAGCCTAGAAAAGTCTCAGGTTTGCAGTCCTGGCTTTACAGATAGGTTATGTGGGTATTTATCGCATGTCCTAAAGACTTAAATAATAGTGAAGGCCCTGTTCTTCCTTCCTTCCCATCATCACATCTCAAATATGTCCATGAGCAGCCAGTACAAAGTTAGACACAATGCTGGTTTGGACTGGAGATTGTATTTATCTTTTGATGGATTGTGTAATTAGGATTGGCTTGAAAAAGTGTCCATTATGTTGGCCCTTTTCGGCCATCCTTTTTACAATCATTCTGTCTGAACTAATAGAAAGTGAATAATGGTTAAAAGATAACAAGAAGTAACGGACCTGAAACAGATTGACTGTTGATTGGGTACCACCAATTTGCAGCATTTGTGCTTCCTTCAGGGGCCTTGTGCTACCTAGCAACCATGAAATATGCTATGAGATATTCTCATACAGAAAAACCTGCACTTGCCAGCACCGTACTGTGATAATCAAGCTGGCAATATAGCTGAAATTGCTGAGCAACAAATACCCTTACATTCCATAGGATGTTAAACTCTGTATTGTGCATCACAGCTGAGATTACAAACCCTTGCCCCACAAGAAAATATTTTCAGCCTTCAATTGCAATGTGTTTCTGTATGCAAAAGTTGTTGTGAGGTTGGGCGTTATCTCATGCTTTTACTGTCAAAACATCATAAATATTAATATTCTGGTTTGCTAATCTGCAATAATATATAAACCTAGATTTGGACAAACCAGATCTGGACCCCAGCTTCTTCAAAATATTTGTGTTGTACTTCTTTGCTACATATTTGGATTTGAAAGCATTTCTTCCTCCATGCCTTTTTTGCTCATATATAAAAGAAGACAATAATATTTACATACATCACTGGGTAGAATGGGTGGAGAGGAATGAGGTTATTTCATTGATGGAAAATTGAATTATTGTTATTTTATGAAGTGATTAGGTAGAGATGGTACTGTACCTTTCATACAGTAGTTAAATGGCCGAATCTTGTTGTATCTGGTCCCCTGGCTCTAGCATTAGTGTTACAGTTATGCCTTGTTCTAATCATATAGGGAAATGGCATCAAAAGTGCAGCATCCCAGCCATCTGTTGAATTCTTGTCTGTTGTAAATATGACTAACAACCTAAAAAACCTTGTTAAACTCTTCTTTCAACACAGAAAATAAAAAAAACTTATTGTGTGTCAGATTTAAAGTTATTTTTTCCTAAAACGAACCCTTATAAGAATTTTTTTACATTTAATTTAAATATTAAAATTATTCCTAAACAAAACGTGTAGTTTGTTTTTTTGTTTTTGTTTTGTTTGTTTTTTAATTTGTTACATTCAAAATTAATATTGCTTTATCAGATACGACAAACAAATGTTTTAATGTCCTGTTGTGGACAATGTCCTAGCACATTAACATAGTACTTTATTCAGATTTTTGTCAAATCAGTTCAACCTCCTGAAAATAGTGCTTTCTGAATTTAGGTCTTTAACTGCTTTGAGAGCTGTAGTGCCATCACTTTGTTATACTCAATTAAGATGTGTTAATATATGGGTATTTTATTTTAGATTATTTTTTAAGTGCAGTATGAGGCAGTAATACCAAACTTTGGAGGATAAGAAAAGTAACAGCATCGGGACCTAGGTCACTACTGTAAAAAATAATTCAGGAAAATTTATCTGATTAAAAACTGCACACCTGATCTGACAGCATTCATGATTTTTTTTACCATCTGTATCTTTTTCCCTAACAAATGTGATTGCAACCCCCCACAAATGTGCACGTGTGTTTTATTTCTTCTCTGATTCACAAGTCTGGGGTGCAGTCAGGAGGAAGATAACCTTTGCCTCATTTATCTGACAAATCGCAAACATGAATAGCGCAACAAATGGCTCATCAAATTAGCTAAACACTGGAGTGCTAATATCAGATGTTATATTATTTTGCTACCTCAGGTGTCAAGGGTTTTCAGCCCAGAGAAAACACTTCAGGAATTGAATGAGACAGTGATATGAAACCTTAGTCCTATGTGTGAATACAAATGAAAGCCCTAAAAGAGAACAGTTAAAATATTATATATGATTAACTGACATAGATTTGTAGTTAATTTTACTTGCTGAGGTTGTTGCCATATAAGATATATTCAAGGTAAGCAATTTTATTTTGCCAGCGATGGCTTTAAAGTAAGGTGTTAACTTTTGGGTTTGTTATATACCTGCTTCTGTGTAACGTGAAAGGGTGAGTGAAATCCGGCGTTCATTTTCCATCGAGTGCATTTGAAATTAGCACTGAGAGATACATTTGTCTGGTGTAGTCCTAGTTTTCTTCATTTAACCTACCCCTGTATGAAAAATTATAGCTGCTTTTACAAAGTGTCAGATTTCCAAGTCTTTTAAAGCTCTGTCATAATATTAATGTGTTTTGACAGAAATGGAAGCTTAAAGGTTTTGTTCTTTATGCCAGTTCTGCAAAACCCAAATCATCTCTGATAGCAAAGCTTTTATTTGTGGTGTTCAGATTTCTATTCTTCTACTGGAGAACAAAGCTTGTCTCAATGTCAGAGTTTCTTCTGCAATGAAAACTGTGTCGGAGCAGGAAGCATGGCAGGACTGAGACTTCATATGGTGCTCATATTGGAGAATCTTACATAGGTTTGAATTTATAAAGACCTCATTCAGCATCTAGATGAATCTGGTTTTAGTTTAAAAACATCAGAATGCATCTTTACTCAAGACCACTTAATATGGCTTTGGCAGAGTCTAATATCCAGGTGATCATAAGTACCTGTGTATTTCATGTAATGAAGGATACATTATAAACTCAGTTATGCTGATGCTTTTTTGTTTTTATTCTGAAACATAATTTGTAAGAAGGTTAAGTTACTTTAGCATTAAACTCTAAAAATGTAAAACTTTACATCTGCATCCTCCTAGAGGATGTATTATCTTGTAAGTGAATAACGTGTCTCATAGCTTGCTAATTACATAATTATTTGAACTATCTGCATTTTCTTTTTTGAGACACACAAAATGTGTCTGTTGGAAGGTTTGAACTTTTAGTAAGGGAAATTCCTATGGAAGTCTATGATATTTTAAAGAAAAATTAATACCTTAAGATTGCCTTAAAATCTCTGAAGTTAAGCACAGTAATTGGGGGGCATGGAGGGGCAGGTAAAAGTGGTGGACAAATCTTACATAGCAACATGTTTCATTCAGCAGTTTTCCTAGCTGGTTCCTCTCATTACCACAACAATCATAGAAAACTTTTCTGTATGTTGTAGTACTATCAAAAAAGGCTTTGAAAATATGTGTTTGCAATTCCCATTCCTCTCTTCAAGGTATAGCGCAATGTGCAGGAACTTGTGGTATTGGCTGATGATGAAACTTAGTTCGGTTGTTTTGGGTTTTTTGAGCTAAATTATTCTGTGCTCTTTTGTTTTCATCTGGTTCATTCTCTCTGTGCCTGAGAGTAAGCTTCACACCAGCTGTAACTAATTCAGTAGATATAGTTCAGCTGGGCATATGAAACTGTAGCAAATACTTGTTTTTGTTATGATTGAGCTTATGAGCTTCATTTTCTTGTCAAGTGTGAGGACACCAATAGTTTTCAAGGAGGGTATCAGCTGACCAAATAAAATCATAAATGGCTCTGGGTGTGGGTTTGGATTAATTAATATGAATTAACTAACATAAGAATCAATGTCCATGTGGCCCATTATTCTCTTCTGTCTGGCATCTATTTCTGGACACTACCAGAAAGAGTACATGTAAGCACATAGTAAGACTTCTTCAGAGTACTCTAAGGATTTGTGGCCTGTGATTTCCCGAGTTAAAGTGGTATCTGCTTTTGATAGCTATTGCTAGACTTTTGTTCCCATATAATTGTCTGATCCTGCTTTGGAATAAGCAGCAGCCACACCTCAACTGTGGACTGCGAGAAGAATGATCTCTTGCTTTATGTCCTGTTTTGGCTTCATTCAAGGCTCCTGTGTACTTGTATTGGGGAAAAAATGTGAACAGTGTGGCATTGCTTGCTTACCTTCTCGTTTGAATGTGACTTTATAGTCTTGTGTACTGTGCTGCTATGGTCAGCTCTTTTTCAATTAAACAGTCCTAGTCCATTTCCTCTTAGGAAAGGCTTTTTGTGGTTTTATTTGGACATGTGCAATGGCTCTCTCTCTTGGTGTGATGTGGTGGAAATCAGGTTATGGTGGCATGTTTGGACTACAAAAAAGGAACTTGTTTTGTGCTGGTAGCAGTGTGAAACTAGATCAGTTTGTCATCTATACCTTGAAAGCACTTATAATCTAAATACCAGTGCTGTGCAGGGAGTCTGCTGATAACATTCTTAAGTAGATTACATCAAGAAGGAAGAAAAGGAACCCAAAACTGGAGGAAAGCCCCCAAGATATTTGGAACCAAAAGTTGTTCTTTAAAAACTGAAGGATAAGAAGCTCAGAGTGCTTTTTGAGCAGCTGGAGTTGAAGTAGACATTTCAAAATTCATGAATCTCTGTTGTATTACAGCTGTATTTGGTTATGTCAGAAATATGAAGCAAAAGTTCTTAAATTTAGTAAAAATTCCTGTAGTCTTAGTGCTTCTAGAGTTGATAAATAAACTGTGAATACTTTGTGCTAAATTGAGAGGATTTTAATTGCAGTCCTGTGTTTTATATGAAAGTTTGAGTGTGAAAGAAAGTCAAATGCTAAATCAGTATTTTGGCAATCTTTTGAATAAATATGAGCTGCAAAAACATCTCTTGGTCCCCTAGTTTAAGCAGAAAAATCGATGGAATGTGGTATTCTGTGTCCAGAGAACTCCAGATTTTAAATAGACTCTCTGTGTTATTTTACATTTAACAGACTTGTTTTGTGAATTAAAATAAAGCACAAATTCCTGGAAAAATAAAAAAAAAACCCACAAATTTAGGAACAGGTCTGTCTGGTCAGGTTAATTAAGACACTGAAGTCTTGCACATTGGTGATATGTTGAAGGAAATAGGGTGGCTGTTAATCCTGTATTGCCACTGGATGGATTTCTAGGTAAAAGTACAGGTTCTCACTTCAGTACAGATTCTTACCTCTTTTAAACACCTGAGAAATGAACTAATGAAATGCTGCTGATATGGTTTAGGCAGATTTTTGTTTGATCTCCTATCTTCTTCAGACTTCTTTTTCACAGATGGCTGGTCTACTCTCAGAACCAAGTACAAATGGCATTCATGGGTTCTTTGATTGGAAAAGGCTTTTTTAGTTGAAGTTGTAATGTTGTACAACAGTGATAGTGCCACCTGTGCAATATAGTTATATTCTATTCAGCAAAAACAACATTTGAGTCAGCGGATAAATGCAGTTTGTAGTTTCATAAACTTTGAATGCTGTATATTTATAAATATGTATTTACTGTACATTTTCCAACACTAATTTATCCTTCATGCACATATTAAACTAGCATATTAATCTTTTGAGATTAAACAGGAGCTTGTATTATCAGCAAAAAGTTATTTCCATCCAAAGTAATTAATTTAAATGTGAAAAATCAACAATTACTGAGTACTATTTCAAATTTTATCTGTTTCCTCTTAATGTTTGTGCATTTTTGTAGCTGGAGGGCTATAGCTGCTGCTTTTAGCAGTATTCAGTTTGGTGCTATTACTGTCAAGTTGCATTATTCTTAGCATATTGTGAACATAAAGATCATCTGAAAGTTCTGATAATTTGTATGTTTTGGATTAACAGGACTAAACACAACAATCATATCACATGATTATATTGTAATCCAGTGAGCAAATAATACTGATTAAGTTCTTGTGTTCTTAGTGAGTAAAGCAGAAATAAAAACAATGTTTACTGGTAATGATAAAATGCATAATTGTGACCTAATGCATTTCCCTAATGCAGATTTTTATCATGTTATATGTAGGCATAAATAGGATCTTTTCACATTGCAGAAACTGATTGAGTTAACCCATCATTAATTAGGCCATGTCACCATTTGCAAGAGGTGTGGATAAATAGATGGAGAGCTGTGGAGCAGAGCAGCCAGACCTGATGACCTTGTGCCTATAGTACACAGATTTAGTGATTTCTCTCAAAATCTTTGACAAACTTCACAGTGACCCAGTGAACTGAAAGCCTATTTGGCCTTGTGAGTCTTTAGGGGTGGCCTTGGAACACAGTTTTCAGTTTATTTTGATGTAAAAGTAGCACATTTTATTATTCTTAGAGACCTGTGTACAGGGACTACTGGGAGAGGTATCTGAAACAGAAACATTAAGGTAACTGCACTTGCCATTCCTAGCATTGCATGATGGGTTTTGGTGTTACAGACACTATCCAGTAAACCTTCTAAAGTGATGCAAGCCTGTGATTCATTGGGATCAGATAAAACAAGATTGAGATGCAGGGATGAACTGTTACTGGTTTCAGAGTCTTTTCTGGCATTGCAATTTTTGTTTCTAAAATTAAGCACTCTGTTTACACTTCTGAATTCTATGAATACTTTAACTACACTAACTGTGACTACTACATACAGGATCTGTGAAGAGTAGGTGTGTCACATGTCAGCTATTACACATGTGTGCAGTCTTAACTACTTCAAATGGCCTGGTTCAGTCTCATGTGCAACTAAAAATAATCAGGATATTGTATTCTGTGACATTTTATCAGTAGTCAATTTAGTATTATGACATTTAAAATAAAATTCTTGCCTTTTTCTGTTAAGGCCTGCTGTATTAATGAACTTTTAAGGTAATTTGTGCAGCTGGGCAATCTTGCATAGTTATAAGTAATGCAAGAAACAGATTTTTTTATTATTATTATTAGTTTTTATTATGATCTTTGGACTGCTGGCAATAACATGCCTTAATATGAGGGGAGCAACTGAAAAAATTTATTTATTATGCATTTCTTAAAGGCAGTATATTGATCAGAATTCTTCTGTTAATCAACAACTATTATACCCAGTTTGTCGTGTGCCCTTGATAAACAAACCAACTTAAATCTACTGTTACCTTTATTTGATTTGAGGCTTTTTTGCACAGATAGCTTTGCATGGCTCACTAAACTGTGCCCAGATTTTGTAGCTGTGACTGGTATTGAGAATCTGTGTAGTGTCCTTTGTTTTTTAAATATTTCCAACATAGATATATCACTGACCTATTGTTGAACAGGTGTATTCCCTTTGTTTCTTCAGTTGCTTGTAGCTGTAAAACTCAAGAGGTGAAACTGAGGCAGGTTCATATATGTAATCAGGTTCACTGACCACAATGTAGTTGTGACTTGCTTCTTTCTGTATCTCTTGAATAGGTATAAATTGTTAATATGCTAGAGTAGAAACCAACTATTATATGTAATGACATTTCATTTGTGCTTGCATATAGAATGTAGCATTAGTTCTATGTATTTATATATCTAATTTTTGTAGTCTAGTAGCATTAAGGTTTAAGATCACAGGGAAGGAAATATGCTTCCCCAGTTCATGTGTTGCTAAGGCTTTGTTTAAAACTGAATTGCTGGTTATTTGAACTCTGACTCAAAGTTGATTATCTCACTTGGCAGGTGTCAGTCCAGGTTAGCTTTTTATCATCAGTTTTTCCTCTGGAATGGAAACCCTTAATCTGTGTGCAAGTAAGCCTTGAACTACAATGGTGTTAGTAAGTTACAATTATGCTAAGCTGTAATTATGTTAAGTTGTTTATGGCATAAACTTGGGGAGAAGATTAATGATAAGGATTTAATGTCTGAAGAGCCAAGTAAATAGGGTCACTAATTATGTAAATATAATGAACATATTCATTCTTTCAGCTTTCAAGCTAGTTGTCTGAACAACTATGTAATATAATGTAGGATCTTGAGACTTTTGAGACTGCTGTTTGTGGGGGACTTGAAATACTGTTTTCAGCTGGTGCTAGTGCAGATGCTGTTCTGTTTATTGAAATTCCACTTGGAAACTGAGGGATAGGGTGAGCATCCTGACAGTCACCCTGGCTTCAGTTAAATAAGGTCCTACCAGACACTCATTCTGTTCTCAGTTGAAGCACTTAATTGTTCTGTGACACTTGGTGGTTAAAGTATTATCTATCTCCTGTCCTACAAAAGCTTACAAAGATAGAAAAGATAATGTATTGTGCTGAGCACAATAAAGTTGTTTGGTTTTGGTTGTTTTTTGTTCGGTTGTTTTGGGTTTTTTTTAAATTTCAGTTAGGGTTCAAAGCACTATATTAAGCAATCTGTGTGCAACATGAAAAATCTCACTGTGTTTGTTAAGTTTGTGTGTGACTTTTTCAACTGCTTAAACAAGGTCAAAGCCAGTTGATCTAGAAGTCATACATTAGGTTTATGATAATCCTTTGCTGTTTGATTCATTCACTTTTATCAGCAGGAATCCATTGTAACTTACTGATTTGATGCATTGCATATGCTAAACTTGTCTTGAGATACTGAATGTGACAGATAACACTTGGGCCAGATTTCAGTTACATTTGGATTTTATTTCTTCCTTTTACAGTTTTGTCTTCTGAAACACTAAAGGGAATTTGCTCAAAAATACATGATGCTTCCAGCTGAAACCTCTTGATTGTTGCAGTTATTTTTCAACATGTCTTATTCATCCTGAATTTCCTTTCTGATCAAATTAGTGAGCACTTTATAAGGTGTAATATGCTTATTTCCATACTAACCCTTTGAAATACTGCCATTTGCTCTTTTTGGTCTTCTACAATACAAAAAGCCTCCGCAGTTTTGTTTTAAATATCTAAGATAGGAGTTTTTAATAGCTTTGCCTGAAACTCAAATTTAGATCATCATATTCTGCTCAAATGTCACAAACCTGGATGTGCCATAAGACCTGTCACGATTTGAAGACAAGGTTTTCCTCCTTGTCTGAAGGTGTTTGTTAACCTGGAGTGCAGCATCCTTTCTGAGTCTCTTTTATAAATAGCTTAATTGTAAGAAGGTTCACATAAAATATGATAGACATAGGCTCAAATTATACTGCTGCCATGGAGGATTTGAATTTCATTTCAACTTCTCAGTGCTTCATTTTTTAAGTGTAACAACTTCAACAAATAGGACTTGGGAAGCTCCCCCACTGAAGAGCATAGGAATTTTGGTTATGTACAGGATAAGACAGCAATAATGCCTGTGAAAGGTGTCCAGTCAACCAGGTTACCTAAGTTGAATTTTAAATCTGAATAATGAAAAATGTGTGTGGGGATTTGTTTCCCAAATCATTACTTCCCACCTCATCATTTCTGGTTAAACCCTGAATCTGAATTTCTTAGCTTTCTGTAATTACATGTGTAGAAAACATGGATAAAATACTTGGTTATGTATCTGCTAGCCACTGAACAAGGGATGGATAGGAATTGTTTGAGAATCCAGAACAGAAACTTTAATCTCTCTGGTGGCTTTTCCTGCAAGGGCTCATAATGGCAGATTCAGGTAATAACTTTGTTTTGTGCATTTAGAAATTTGTCATGCTGATAAAGACTTGTTGAATTGAAACTGTTTGTTCTCAACTTCCCTGAGCTCAAAACATTATTTGCATATCATAAAAAGACAAACTATAGTGGTTATGAAATAATTAAACAGCCTTGGAAAAGCCCTCTATTTAGAGAATAATCTTATTGTGTAAAATAACACCTTTTTAATCTCAAATGTCATCCAAATAATTCAAAACCTAAATGCAGTATATCAACCATGAACACTTGGAATCTATTTCGCTAGAAATTGCTTATACAACTTGTTTTGCCTCTTTAGTTTTATGCCTTAGATTTTTGTCTTCAAGTGAGTATTTTTTCATAAAACTACTTCTGCTTGTTTCAGTAGGGTGCCTCTGCTTAATACAGTGACAATCTAAATTTAAAATGTGGCTTAAGAATAGAATAACATCCTGATGCTATTCAGCTCTGAATTGTGAGCATTATGCTGCCTGTGTTTTTCTTTATCAGGTGGGCACTGATGCATTGAGAATTTTTAAGGGGAAAAATGAAAAAAAAAAAAAAATTAAAGCATTTTTAGAAAAACCTCAAAGCATTTTTAGATGTAAAAATATTACGGACAGTGAATGATGCTAATAGATGTTTAATACTTAATATCCAAAAACTTACTTTTTGTTTACAGTCTTCCACGGTGTATCTAGTCAGATGATGGCAGATCTGTAATAACAGTTGTGAAATATTTTCCCTTCTCACCACAGTGTTTAAAAAAACCAAACCAACAACAAACCAACGACAATGCTCCCACCCCAACTTTTGAAAACCAAGCACTGAAATGCATTATTTTAATACTCAGAGAAGTTCTGCTAGTCTGCTATTTTTTTTTGAAGATGCTCTGTTTATTACAGAACCAATTTATTTGGTCCAAAAAGATTTTTTTGTTATCTGTGTTAAAAAAAGGAAAAAAAAATAATTAAAAGCTTGTAGTTGCTCTCTGATCCTGAAGAACTAGGAGCAACTCTAAGTAGAATCATCAATTGCTTGACTTTGGAAACTAACACCTTTTGAATTATTGGTGTTCCAGCCCCTGTATAATAAAGAAAAAAAACCACTCCAACACTTAATTTATCTGTGTCTTAATAGCACACTTGGAATAGCCATTGGACCTCTTCCTTCTTAATTTAGATTAAAACCTTTAAACCTGGTTTATAATGTAGAGGCAAATTAATGTCTGGTGTAACACCAAAGGCTAATAGAGTTTTGACATTTTTCAGTTTTGTGGATTGGGGAAGTTCTGCCAAATACAAAGCTTTGAATATAGTTTTTCAGCTTTAAGTATCAACATCAACTCCAGCCTTGTGGTGACTCTACAGTTCAAAACCAGCTTTCTTGTTTGTCAAAACTCACCTGGGAAACAGCCCAGAGGAGATTGTTAGGATCTGCTTATTAAAGGATGTTTCTGTCTGAATTAAGGTACAAATGAGACCATATGCCAAAGTCAATAATACAGATTTTATTGTACAGTAAATGAGAGAGAGAGAAAGATAGTAAAAGAGATAGCAATAGAGGAAGTAAGAGAAGTCGAATCACCAGCCCTGGATCCAGCGTTGTCAGGTCTGTGTCCTTGGGTGATGGACGCGCACACGTGCCCTTGATGAATAGTGCTCAAGTCTTTTATTGTGTAAGCTGGGTAAGGAATCTGAACCATAAACTCAATAACAACAAAGTGTTATTAAGCTGGCATCTTTATTGCAGTGCTGGACACATGGGGGATCACTCCACCAAACGTGTACTTGGTGCTTTCGACATTTGGGTTATATAGACCTTAAACATACATATTCATTACATTTACTGGAACCTGGAACCATGGACAGCAGGACCTCGTTCAAATATTGCAACATCATGCTTAGTTGGCTGATTCATATAGAGTAGGTGGTCTTTTGAGGGTCTCTAGTGGTTGCCAATGGTCCTTTCAGGCTGCATTTTTCGTGACCCCATACGGTTGTACATGCGTAATTATCTTCTTTCAACGTGTTCCTTAAGTCAAGGCTGAATTCCTCTAAAGTCTTTGCTGATTATGGACTACCTCTTGGTTCCTGCTACTTATGGACTATCTCTTGGTTCCTGCTGCTTACGGACTGTTTCTTGGTCCTTGCTGGTAGTCACTTGAGCTTAGTTATAGTCAAACGGACAATGGTATACAGACAATGTTGTGTGAGTACAAATGATGGTGATTAATGACTTCTTTATTTCAGTATAATATATTGTTAGTGGGAAAGAGGGAAATAGATTTTGGGTTTTTTGGGGGGTGGGGAAGTCCTCTGGCTTTTGGAGTGGTGTTTTTGGTAGCATCAAGGATTCCTTCACTTCACTTGTATATATTTACATAACTGTGTACTATCTTTGGAGTAAGATCTAAAACTAAATCAGCCTAACATTGTCTAGGTAACAAACTATGATTCTTGAGCTTTTTATAGCTCAAGGCTTTTTGGTTCTGTGAAGTAATTGTGGCTGTCAGAAAAGTCTA
The DNA here is from genome assembly GCA_013398125.1 of Aegotheles bennettii. NCBI lineage: Eukaryota > Metazoa > Chordata > Aves > Caprimulgiformes > Aegothelidae > Aegotheles > Aegotheles bennettii. The sequence goes on from VZRW01012965.1 coordinate 313,734, forward strand.
GTCTTAAAATGCTCAACCACATTCAGATGTAAGAGTTCAAGCAGGCTCTGAAACAATGAATGTTCACCTTAAAATAAATAAATAATGACCTGGAAAAAGAAGCTAAGAAGTTTGGTATGTATAAAACCTCCTCTGGGCTCCAGACATTAACTTCCCATCATGACTGGTTAAAAGTATATCTTTTTGAGGTCAGATTGTAAAATATTTGAACAAGAGGTCAGATAAAGATGTGTCTTACTTGTGTAAAGCCAGCAAAGTTCTACTGGCTTAAATTGGTGATACTGAGTTTTGATTTTAGCCCAGAACTTTACTGTAAAAAAACAAATCAAAAGAAAAAAAAACAACAAACCCCCCAAAATTAAATTAATGCATTCAGGAAAACACTTCCCTCAAGCTGACCCTTTCCCCCCTACTTGTAGTCAGATGTGCTTGTTTTCTATGTGACACTTAGACGTGGAACCTGTTTCTCAAGAAATTAAGATGATATGATGGATTATTGCATGCAACAGGATGGCATTTTTTCTTTGACAGAGAACAGCTGACCACAGTGGTTTTATTTTCATTTATATCTAGTTATGAAACAAATGTATGTTTTACATTGATTAAAAATTTGTGATGAATGGCTGATGTTATATTAACATTGAAGAGCATGCCTACCACATTTTGCATGCAGTTGCTATAGCAACCTTGCTGTAGAGTGACCCAAATTAGTCTTCCACCAGTCACTAAGTGCCCTGTCAGTTTTTCCTTGTGCTAGGGATAAGCAGGCTGGAAAGTACTCGTTTTTTGAAGAATCTTCCCTTATGATTTGCCACTTGAAAGAAATGAACTATGTTAATCAACCAAAATCTAGCACCTTAATTTGTGCAGTCAAATGCACGATGTTTAAATCTCACCATAAGAAACACTTAAATGAATAACTAGTAATTGAAAGGAAGTAAATGTACAATATCTCCATAGTAATTAGAATAGGCAATTTTTTCATTGATCTACTGCTTTTATTACATACAGGATTCCTGTTAGTGAGCAAATGTTTACTGAGCTTGATCTGAAAAAGACCAGAGAATACAGTGCTCTGTGTATCTAGCTGGCTCCTTAAATTAGCAGAATGTTCAGTGAATGCCAGTAGAAAAAGGAGTCCTTTGCCAAGAAAAGAATACAAAATTTCTGATAGAGTCATTAGCTGCTTATCACTGTTGTGTAGCTGAGTCCCACTTCAAAACACTTCTGTTTGTATAGCTGGTTTGCATCATGTAAGTGATATGAAGTCAGTTGTTTAAAGTTATTGCATTAATTATTTGACACAGTAACATGGCTTTGAGGAGCCTTGTGCAGTTTTAGTTATTGTGTGGTGCTTGTGGGGTGCATGTTTTTACTGTCTACAACTTTAAGCTTCCTGTTGAACATTACTACTTCCATTTTAAACCCTGCTGCACTGCACTACCACCTGGCAACAACCGGGATGGCAATTTGTGTATGTATTTCCCCTTACTAGTTATTTCTTTTAGCGCCACTCTTCTTGTTCTTCTCTCTGGACTTTTATTTCTGCGTCAATGGATGCATCTTTCTTACTTGAAACTCATTTTTAGCTTACCCATTTGTGCAATCTTTTCTTATAGAATCATAGACTCATTTTAACTGGAAAAGACCTTTACAATCAAGTCAAACTGTTAACCTAGCACTGCCAAATCCACCAATAAGCCATGTCTGTAAGTACCACATCTACAAAGGGTTTTAAATCCCTGTAGGGATGCTGACTCCACCACTTCCCTGAGCAGCCTGTTCCAGAGCCTGACAACCCTTTTGGTGAAGAAATTTTTCCTAATATCCAATCTAAACATGCCCTGGTGAAACTTGAGGCTGTTTCCTCTTGTTCTATCGCTTGTTACTTGGGAGAAGAGACCGACCCCCACCTCGCTCCAACCTCCTTTCAGGTAGTTGCAGAGTTACAAGGTCTCCCCTCAGCTTCCTTTTGTCCAGACTAAACATCCTCAGTTCTTTCAGCTGCTCCTCATAAGACGTGTTCTCTAGACCCTTCACCAGCTTTGTTCCTCTTCTTTGGAAATGGCTCCAGCACCTCAATGTCTTTCTTGTAGCGAGTGGCCTAAAACTGAACACAGTATTCAAGGTGCAGCCTCACCAGTGCTGAATAGAGGCACTAAACAAGTCACTTTGTCATAGAAGGCAATTGGGTTAGTCAAGCAGGACCTGCCTCTCATAAACCCATGCTGACTGGACCTGATCACCTTGTTTTGCACGTGCTATGTGATGGCACTCAAGATGATCCGACTCATTATATATAAAAGTCATTTCTGTAGGCACCTGTATTCAAACAGCTCTTGTAATATGCAAAACAGTGTCATTTTGAGTATATATTTTCATAGCTGGTGGACAAGATAATAGAAAATATGGTCACAAAATGCTTTGTACACAAAAGTTTTGCAAGTATAAAGTGCAGTTTTGCTGTTGACTTTGGAACAACTGTTGAGATTTTATGGTACTGAGTTGATAGGTTATCACCTTAGACCTAGACAGTGTTCCTAGAGGCAAATTAATAAATAAGTATACATCTAACTTTCTGCTTTGTTCATTAGGACAGAGGTTTAACAGATTTAAAAATCAGTTGAAAATGGTTGAAATAGTTGAAAAAATTAGTTGAAAAAACTAAAGGACAAACCTTTTTCTTCAGGTATAAGACACGATTTTCAGAGGATGGAAAACTGTCTTTCATTGGCTTTTTTAAGCCCATCTGCTGGTTCAACCAAGATCAAAATGTGTTTATTCCTTATTGTATGGGCTTTGTTTTATCAGCATTTTGAAAGAAATACGTAGAAACTCTGCGAGCATAATGTTGTGTTCAAACTAACACAAAGCTATTAACCAAGAAAACCTTATTTTCTCTTCATTCAAAATGTTAAAAATGTTTGCATAACAATTCTAAATATATGAAAAAGTTATATTAAGTTTTTGTGTTGTATTAATAAATATGGAAGAATTCCTACTGATAATACCTGCTGTCTTACAGCTACTGAAGCGGGATTTTGTGGTGTTTTTTTCTTAACTTCGTTTGTCAAATAGCTTTTAAAAGCATAAATCTGTATTTTGAAAATGAAAACAGTTGGCTGATTACTTTTACTGCTCAGCTGTTTAGATGCTTATATGAAACTGAGGCTTGGGAAAACTTTATACTTTAAGGCATTATTTTTGTTTGGAAAAAGAAGAGTTGAAGAAGGGAGTGGAACATCTCCCTTATGAGGAAAGGCTGAGGAAGCTGGGTCTCTTTAGCTTGGAGAAAAGGAGACTGAGGGGTGACCTCATCCATGTTTACAAATATGTAAAGGGTGAGGGGCAGGACGATGGAGCCAAGCTTTTTACAGTGCTGACCAATGATAGGACAAGGGGCAATGGATGCAAACTGGAGCATAGGAGGTTCCATGTGAATATCAGGAAAAACTTTTTCACTGTGAGAGTGCCAGAGCACTGGACCAGGCTGCCCAGAGAGGTTGTGGAGTCTCCTTGGCTGGAGACATTCAAACCCCGCCTGGATGCGTTCCTGTGTGATGGACTCTAGGTGACCCTGCTCTGGCAGGGGCGTTGGACTAGATGATCCTTCGAGGTCCCTTCCAACCCTAGAATTCTGTGATTCTGTGAAAGAGTACAGTAGAACAGTCTCTCCAGTATCTCATGGAACAGTGATAACATGGACTTACCTGGATAGGGCATGTATCCAGCTCCAGAGAAGAGCACTGGGCAATCCAAAGAGATCTCTTCCATCATTGTGGTATAGTGACTTTTTAAAAAATCCTGTTTTAAAGACAACTGAAAACATGCTGTTGATGTCTAATGATATTCTGTTTCTAAAATATTAATTTCTATAGAAGCCAGGTTTATTATGGAAAAAGAACTTTCAAATATCACATCTTTGAAGAAAATGCTTTTTAACTCCCAGAAGTAAATTTTATTTTGAGTCATAAAAGCTGATAGGGGCTTTAAGGGCTGAGCATGTACATTTGCTTCACATTTTGCAAAGTCATTGCTGAGATGAGAAAATCTAGTAGCTCACTCATTTTAAAGTCCATTTGTAATCAATCTGCATAGATGAGATAGTGCGAGGCAGAGGCAGATGGGGGTGTGTGTGTGAAATTTCCACTGATGGTCATTCTCCTGCCCCTATAAACTGCTAAATAAATATTTGCATAAGAAATATTTGTGTGTACCACTTTTCCTCTGGTGTATGACAGAAAGTAAGTGAACTACATGATGTGGTTGCTTCTAATGTTAGACAACTAAATAGGATGTCCCTTCTAGTCTCATTTTCTCTATTTAATGTCTCTTCCAGAATGACAGCATGATAGAGTTGGAACTCACTCATTAATTGTTTGTAATAATCCAATCCACTGTAATGCAAACAACAACAAAGTACTGGATTTAAAGGAGAAATGTATTGAAGTAGGTTGAAAGGAAGCTTAAGTAAATTTTAAGGAACGTGCCAGATACCTGAAAGACCTATTCAAGAATAACAAACCATGTCATTATGCTATAATACTCTGTAGTCATATATGGTCTTACTACTTTTGATTCCTGTCCATAAGTGTGGCATGTAACACCCTAAAGGATACTTGGACATCTCCAATTACTTTTTCTTTCCTCAGTTCTGCTTATGCTAAAGGAAGTTCCTTTAGTGGCTGAATAACATTGTCAGAGCCTCTTTTTTTTCTTTCTTTTCTTACATGAGGCCTTACACCATTCATTGAAAGTGGAGGAGCATTACAGTTCCTTGCAGTGACTTGTAATTTGTTAAGGAGTACTGCAAGAGATTTGACTCATTCCTAAATGGCTTTCATCTTTCCAAGGGGCTGTTCTTGTGCAATTCTAACACTGATCTCAAAAGCCTTTAGCTGAGGTTATAAAAAGATAAATACTGAATGGAATGCCTTTCCTTTATATGCATAACAATATGTAATTTATTTGCATGAAGCCTATTGCATCATAATGTTTTAAAACCTTTTTATTACTTCTAAGTCTCCAGAAAATAACAGAAACCTTAGCTCTGTGCCTTTGCCTACCTGTAATTGTCAAGTGGTGATTCTTACCAGCACCTGCAAGAGGGGCAAAAAAAGCCCAAAATAAAATAAAAACCCACCACCAAAAACCAAGTAAGCCCAAACCACCAGAAATATCCTCAAGCAACCCAAAACTAAAAAAAAAAAAGCAAACAACAACAACACCTTCCCTTTCTCATCCTCAAAAACAGAAACTCCAGTCTCTCAAGCCACCGTAAAGTCTGTTGTTGCAGCATGGTTTCCATGTTCAAATTCATGCATGTGGATAACTAATGCATATCAAGATCAAATAAAGTCATTTGGTGACATTGGAAAAAAAAAATGCCGTGGGAAACACTCAAAGCCATCCTGAAGCTTGAATAAGTGTAATGTTGATTTGCCTGATAAAGGTAGATGATCTGCAGATGATCAGATGACTACTGAATGCTTATTTATCTATTTATATGAGGAAACTATATGTTTTTACCAAGTTATTTTAGCTACCTTCACTTCTTTGTTGATAAACTCCTTATTGTTGATAAACTCCTTAGAGTTTGTAAAGAGGATAAAGGAAAAAACGTAGGATACACAAAAATGTGCTGCAGTAGGGTGAATGTGAATGTGTGCCTGCATGTTGTAGTCCTCAAATCTTCGATTTACTCACATTTTTACTGAAGTGTGGTCAAGCACAGATGGAAGTAATTTTATTTAGACAACAGAACAAGTGTTTGTGTAACTGTCTTAAGAACTTACCTACCTTCATACTATTTCAAGTTGGATAATTATATTCCTGAGGTAACACTCATAACTATTACCTGTTGCAATGTGCATAACAGTGATGTTGTGTAAATAGCCGCTGAAGACTACTTAAGTGTTCTGTTCTGCTTTTTAATAGGTTTGAATTAGATACTGTTCAGCTGTGGGGAAGGAAGAAAACGGCAATTAAACATGCTTAAATATTCTTATTTCTGTTTCAAGTCTTATTTTTCATGTTGCTTCTACGTCTCCTTGAGGATGAATGTTCTTTAAGTGTGGAGATTAGAGAAAGGGGTCACTAGTGACTGCTGAGTGGCTTCACACTGAACTATTATATTTTCAGGGGGTAAAGCAAATATTGTATTACCTCTGCCTCAGCTGTAGGCAAAATATTGAAGTTTAATATTAATCACTGCACAAAAGAGCACGAGGGATTGTTCTTCCTCCTGTTCTACCTCTTTTCCTGTCTCCATTCAGTGCCTAGCTGGGGGCTGTCAGAGAAGCACAACAAGGGATCCTGCTCAGGGATTTGGATGCTGTGGTAACTTCAGGCACACTTCTACAGGGGGGATCTTGGAATGTGGAGGTTTGGCCAAGTTACTTTGATGTCTAGATGTTGAGTAGTCAGATTTATGTAGAGGACGTGCAAGACCAGCTGGGAGAATAAAAATGTTCTGTGGAAAACATTTTCAAATGTGTTTATGGAACTTGTTATTTTCTACACTACTACAGTAAAAATGTGATGATAAAACTTGAAAAAGTTATGGGGGGGAGGGGGGAGAAATGAGTTTAAGTAGTACCTGTGGAAGAGATGCAGGTTACTTATTAGCTCTGCTAGATTTCTGCATTCTCTGCCCCAGAAATAGATGCACTGTTAAAAACCTTTCATAATTATAAATATACACAAAGAAGTGTGTAGGCTTCTTTTAGTTTGAAGAAGATAAATGCAATAAACATGTAATTCAAGAGAAGGCAGCAGTGAAAAGGGAAAGGCTAGGGTATTCTTTCTTAAATCAAATTACTACCACTTGGGGTGGCCAAAATTTGTAGTATTTGAGAGGTGACTAGAAGATTAGTCATAGGCAAAATGAACCGGTAGACTGGAGGAAGGGGGAAGTATATTCATTTCATCATTTAATTTAACAAATAACAATTTTGTGTCTCCTTGGCTTGAATTTGTTTACAATCACCGGAAGAAAATTAGTTTCTATCAGTCTTCAATACTCTGTAGGTCAAGTAATGTGATAAAACATGGGAGCTTTATTTTAAATACTGCAGCTGATGTTGAAAGGTGTTTGTCCTGGACATAATTTTTATTGTAAGGTATTTTCCAGATCAGGTGTTCATGAACCAGTATATTGCACCTTACTGAAGTGTCAGCAGGTGTGGTTCTCTTTACACTGTTCAAGAAGCTAAACACCATCTAGTTTTCTCACCCCTGTGAGCAATTACCCTAGGAAAAATGAGTCATCTCTTTAAGGTGGAGCATTTAAGTAACTTACTTTGTGGAATTGCTCAGTCTGCTGTCCTGGGGGAATAAGGAGACAGACAGCAAATGAGAGAGCAAAAGAATTCTGTAAACCTGTTTTTGCTGACCATCATCTCAGAAATTGGTCACTGTCATATAGAAGGATAAAAATCACTTACCTGACCTTCCGAAGTGTCTGTGACAGAGCTTCAGTACCTTAAGTGTGATAGTATCCTTTCACATAAACATGAGCCTGTGCCACTTCAAAGAAGCTACTGCCACCATTGGACTGCCTCTGTGAGTTAAAAACAACCACAGCAATTGTCAAGCTGTGGGCTTCTTACCAAAGAGGCGTTCTCCTCTTCTCCCTTTGCAGTGGCTGCAGGCCCCTGATGCTCCCCTTATCTAAGTAAGCTTTGGAACCAGGTCAAGTTTCAAAAAGAGATTTTAGAGATCTTTTTAATTTTTGAATTATCTTATACTGGTCAGCCCTTTTGCTAATCTGGATTGCTGTGTAACAGCATGAAGTTTTCTAAAGGAAGAAGAGATGTGTGAGTGTCTGTTGAAGGCAGGTCAAGATCTTGTCAGGAGCCCCTGGATCTACCTAGGCAGCTTATGAAACCATGGCTTCGCCTATACTTTGCAGGAGTTTGCTAATGAACTTCTTTGGGCTGAGCTCCATCAACATCTTCAAAGACCTGTTTTTTCTGATGTGTATGGCTTAACCACAGAAATACTGTTATTTGTGTGCAAGTAATGAGAGGAGAGTAGATCTACTAAGGTTTATTTTTGTGCAAATGGGCTTAAATTTGTATTCATTAGTACTCAAAATTACTAGCTAGATCACTTGTAATTCTTAAACATACACACAAGCTTAATAATTGCACCTGTCACTAGTGCCTGTGGTTGCCACTACAAATGTATTGGCTATTTGAACATTTTGCAGATGATTATAGTTCTTCTGGAGACTGTTTGCAAATGGCTTATTTGATTTCTAGGTGACTAGGCATGCAATACAAAAACCAAGCTTTTGGGGTTTTTTGCTTCTTGACTGCATTTCTGAAACTGAAAGCCAGTGTAAAATTATCTGCCTGTAAATAAACATTTGGCTACTGGGGAAGTAGGTAAGAAAGAGTGTGTTATTAGCCTTAAGGAATCCTATTTTAGCAGGAGGTGACTGGTGCTTCAAGCCAAGATAAATTACTCATGCAGCTTGTAATTTATTGAACTATGTAGTCTTCTAGAATGATCCAAATTGGAGTTACATCATTAATGTATTTGGCACCTGTTTTTCTTTGGAAATGGTAACTCACCTTAATGTCTTCAGTGATGGATTTTTCTTGTGAGTTACAAATCCCTGTTTTATGAGCAATTAGAGACTAAAATAAATCCTGGGTTCACTTGCACATTTACAACAATACTGAATTTAACTCTAAAGGCTGTAAAGTTCATTAGTATGATAAGCTCAATACCCAACTGGATTCCAATTCTCTTCTTCCTAGACTGTACAGCAGAAGCTGACATTGCTATTTCATGTGAAACAATTATATCATGTTACATGGTACAGTGAGTGAAATTTTCTGCTAAAATAATCAAATGAAAGTTTACTGTCAAAGTAAGGAGCCTGCTAATTTTATTTTGGTAAAATCCATCATTAGTTCATAAAATACATTATTAAATGTAATATAAACTAAAATCAACTAATTTTCCTTTGAAGGCAATAAGTCTGGCAGTCTTTCATTTTGAAAGGCCTTTTGGAAAGCTGTAGAAATAATAAAGCATGTGTATTTTATGTATTTATTTATGTATTTATTTATCTATTTATTGTTGCTTTCTTACCTAAATGTACTCTGTGGATAAGGTGCTATGCCGTGTGATGTATATAATTTATCGCTGAGTGGTGTCAAGATATAGTTCCCTGTTGTTGGAAGGTAAAGAACTGTGTAGGAATCCCAAATGGGGTTTGTATTATGCTAATTCTTACACAATAAGCCACAGGAGATAAGTCTCTAAACTCTTAGATGACTCAGTCCAGTACTTAGTTGCTCTACAGATATTTATATTTTTGCTTAAATATCAACCACTTCTCTCTTGCCTCTAAAAGTGTTTTCTGTGTATACAAATAGGAGAATTGTTCTAAAATTGACTTCAAGGAACTATTGAATGTAGATTTAAGCATTTTTTGGTAACTGTAACAGCATAGCTGCAGTTCTTGCTTGTTGAGATTTGTGACTCTGTGGTGAAATTTCTGGTGCTCACAATCCATTCTCGATCCCAATGAGGTGATTGTCAGGAGAAGCATACAAAAGTCTTTAAATCTTCTTCATGTGCCTGTCTTGGCAACATCTATCCCAAAATCATCAACAATATTTCTGGGACAATTAATAGGTGAAGGGAATGGTGTTAATGACTTGAATTTTTTTTTTCCCCCTCTATTAAATGTGTTCATGCTCTAATAAGTAAAGGGAAATGAAAAATAATTTCTGAGCTCTGGAGAGTGGAAAGAAAAAGGTAGATGAAGGGGCTAAGATGAGCTGCAGCTTTTTTTTTCTGATCAGTTAGAAGGTGGGTCTGATGTCAGAGGGAGCATGTCCTTGGTGAAATTCTGAAAACCCAGCATTTGAATTGAGATATTTTATTTAGGTAGATTATCATAAAATACTTGCAAACTTGCAACTTCACATTTCCATGTGTCATTGCAAACTAGCTTTGTAGAATACTTTTGCTTCGAGCTAGTTATAACTGAGCTAGTTGCTTCTGGTGTGTTCTGAAAAAAATCAAAGCAATCTTCTGAAAATGAAACCTAGGAATCAAATATTTTCAATATGACCTCTTATTAAAGTTTTTTTTTTAAAAGTGTTTTCTGTATGCAGAAAGTGAACTCTAAGGCATGTAACCTCTGGAATATAAGGATCTTAGACCACTAACCAAGTCCAAGTAGCAAAAACCACACAGGAAAGCTGACTTGTGAGAAATGCTTCTTATTCCATTAAGCATCCCAAGGCCATTTACAAAGAAAGTACTTAAGGGGTTTTCCAAAAATCCACTTCCCATTAATCTTGCGAGAAACTCAAGTGCAGTATTACTCAGGGAGTTTAAACTGTGCCAGTAGTACAATGCATACAAATTCAAAATAAAGGCCACGCGGAGGAGACAGATGATTTAAAGTAGCAACATGAAGTTGTTTTGTGGGAGATTTGATGGTTGTGTGACCAGCTAAGATAGTAATAGAAAAAAGGACTGTGGAAGTGCCTTTTTGTGTCAGTCTGTTTGCCAACGAATGCCTGTAACAATGTGACAGTGTGTTTGTTTCTTTTCCACCAGTGGTTTCCACGTTTTTGATACCATATTCTAGGCCGCAATCTCTAGTTTAAGAATGGCTTTGTTAGGTCAGAACAGAAATATCTCTAGCCTTAGTGTTTTGTTTCCTGTAGGATGTTCAGCATCAGTACCCCAGGAAAAACAAAGGGATAGGCGTGTAGTGAAGCTTCTTAGAATATGGTTCCAGGGTCTAGTGATCTATTGCGCAGGGAAGGGCATCTTGAACCTGTCAGATCTGAATCTGAATCTGAATCTGTCATGTTTGTATGACATAAACTTTATGGAGTAGTGGTTTAAAAAGAAGACTACAAAAATAGCAATCTTTTCAAGCCAGGGAGAATAGAGAAAGTATTGTTCTGGTTTTAAAACAAGAAAATTGTTCAATACATTTAGTGCAAGGGAGTATACCAAAAGCTTCTTTTCTAAGTTTACTGAGACCCTGATTTTTAAGAGTATCCCACAGAGGAAAAGTTATTAAAATGGCTGTTCTGTGGTAGCTCCCTTGAGTGTGCCAAAACATCTTCAAGTGTTGTAGGAAAGCAATATAAGAAATACATTTTTAAAACAGAAATTGTCTAGTAATTAATGGAATCATTGTGCAGGTGAAAGAACCTTTGGCATGCCTGATGGGATTTCAAGATGCTGAGATGCACACTTATAATTCAATATTGATTTAAGGGTGAGACTTGAGCAGGGGCAAGGGAGAAAAGTCCAGTTGTCATTAGCAGGCCCTGCTTTTGTTGAAATCAGGAAAGTCAAACTATTTGCTCTATTAGGTGCAAAGCTAGTTAAAGTTGGGAGACTTTGAAGTACCACTCTGAATATTTAATTTAAGCCTCAGATATGCAAAATATTCTCCTATAAAAATGCTGCATTGTTCCAGGGCTATAGCAGATTTTGTAAGTGAACTTTACAGAGCAAGATGGGAATTTATTGTATAAAACATATTGTAACTCTGAACAGGATAGTTAAGTATTAGGACATGTAGTAATGAAAATACACTTAGCAATTCAGGAAGTTTAAATTTTAAAACTTTAGGGAACAATAATTTTGAAGGTTTTCTGTTACTGTATTATTGGATCATCACTTGGAAATGCCAACCTCTTGTTGCTCAAAAATTGTGACAACTGTCTTAAATCTTGGCATTAATTTTTTTTGGTGTATTCCTTTGCCTTTGTTCTTCCATTAAACATCTTTATGAGGTTGTTTGTTTGTTGTTGGGTTTGTTTTGGCACTGCTTACATCATGTTACCAGAAAGTCTGAAAAACTAACTGCTAGGCTAGCAAAAGAATGATGCAGCACAGTGTAAATGGAAGCAGGGGAGAACACCCGCTATCTTTTGCTGGTTTGAAGCACTCCTTTTGATAAACAAGTACAAAATTTTTTGTTGTGTGTTCTTTTTTGGTTCATGGTCATGATGTAAATTTTGGTTATCTAGGGATGTTTCCATTTCCTCACGAGGAGCACAACTGAAAACCTCCAAACTGGATTGTGTTCGGAAAGGAGTGCAGAAGTGATGAAATAGGATTTAAGTTTCTTGGGTCCTGCTGCTGATGTGTGGTCTGAACTGTGACCCTTGGGATATGGCTCTGCTGAGAAAATGCAGAAGTGGACATTTTCAAAGTACGTTTAGATTATCACTTAGAGAAAGCTATATGAAATTATATTTAATACGAATACTCAAAGGACCTTGTAGAGGAAGTTGCAAGTATTTCTTAATTTCTAGTTTGAAAGCCATTATATATAACATGCAATGTTATTTTTACGGTGGTCTTGGAAGTGTTCAGTACATAGTCCCTGAAAAAACATAGGCTTGACACTCACTTTATGTAAAACAGCTGAAATCCAATGTCTGAATCTGCAATTCTAGGTTTTATTAGACTTTTGTTACTTTCAAATGTCCCTGTGTTCCCCTCACAGGAAACAGCAAAATTAATCAGTGAGAATTGTCAGTGTATGTGGCTTTGAGAGATTAAAAAAAAATAAAAAAGGAATGTTGATAGTAGGAAGAAAAAAAACCAAAACAAACCTTTATTCCATGTTTTGAATAGTAAAATTTCATGACCTGTCTGTAATGTCAGGATGTTTCCAGGTGTATTTAAAGAGGGGGTGGGGGGAAACAACACTGGAGTTGCTTTTTCTGTAAGGCATCTGATATCAGACTTCCTTGTTTTCTTTTTACACTGTCTGGACAATGACTGTGCTGGTAATAACTTGTTTAAAATTAATAGAAATACAAATCTCTTCAAGTGGTACGTCACACAGTCAACTCTCTGGAACTAATATGTCCAATTGTATCTCATTTTGAAGAGTACCATAGTACCAAGTAGCATAGCAACAGCTTTCTTTTAAGAGATGCCCAGTTTAAAATGTTTTCACTGAATATGTGTATAAGATGTCTCTTGTGTTCTGTCTTCACTTCTGTTTTCCAGTCCCTTCCTTATTCTTGTTTCTACTTCTTGGTTTCATTTGTCTCAGTGAGTTTTTTTTCTTGTCTCTGTATCTATTCTGTGCCTGATCCCTTCTTTCCCATTCTGCCTTGTTTGGTTGCTATTTATTCTTTTTTTTTAAGCTTTTCTTTAGGTACAGAGAAAGACTACCTCGTCCTGTTTTTCCTCTACTTTACCTTGCTGGGTAGTTCAGGTTGTTCTTAATTTGTGTGCAGAGTTGTGTATTGCTATACTCATATACAAATATATTGGGAGAAGTTAGTCTCATCCTAAGAGGACAGGAAAGGCATATGAAGAGAAGTGGTTAAAGAGAAGCCAACTGAAGATGAGAATAACCTTGGGGAGCTAAAGTCTTGAGTGGATGAGCAATGATGATATGATTAGTAGAGCTGAATTGTTGCTTGAGGAAGAGATGTGATAGTGCTTGGAACATCTTGGTGTTTCCTAGGATACAATGTGATGTTAAGCTGCACAATGATAGTGACATATTGGGCAATCTTTGTTCATTTTTGCATCATAACCTTGCCTTTTTATACATTCCCTTTCTTTGCAGGACTGCTGCAGGTTAAAAAAAAATAAGGTTTTGAAGGGAATCTTTTAACTGAAGACCAGCTGCAAGCATTGTCTGCCTAGTGCATCCAGCTTCTTGAATTTTCTTTGTAACTTTAGGCTTGTTTTGCCTGTTGCCATTCTGCTTTCATGTGCATCTTAAATGATATTGATTCTCAGTTGTTCTCCTGTGGTTTGATGGCTTGGTGGTTTGATGGAGATTTGTTGTATAATTTAATGCTGCAATGAATTGTTAATCTTCAAGTAGCTTAAGACTAAACTGCTTTAGCTTAATGTGAGGCAACCATTCTACGTGATAAAGTATAGTGCACAAGTATGAAGGTATATGAACCTTCGTGCTTGGCTAATGTGTACTGTGCTAACCCAAGAAACTCTACAGCTCACTTTTCAGAACTGTGGAGTTTTAAATGCTGTTGTAATGTATTACCTAGTTAATGATGCTGCGGTTTCCAATTTAACACAGTTGTCAATGTTTACAGCAGTCAGGCCAGTGTGCTCCTTGTTTACATGTGTTATGTTCTTCAGTTCAGGGAAACAAATTATGCTGTTCTTAAAAATAGGTAATTGCTTCTTATGCCTAATTGATTTTTAGAAATTACAATGCAGATTTGATTGAAGAAAGCTTGTATGTGATCTGCAGTTGGTTTCCTGAGATACACATTTCTATGAAGTGGAGCCATGCAGCATATAAATGGTTAGTAATCACTTAGTATGTGTTTGGAAAATAAATATTTTCAGCTATTGTAGTGTTTAAGCCTTACAGATATGCTGATGGATTATTTGTTATTAATTAGCTCTACATGGAAATTATTGCAGCTATGGGGGAAAGTGGGTGTGAGTAACAGATACAGGGGATACATCAGGTCAAATGAAAAATCGGAAAGTATTGTTTGAGGTTAATTGAGTATTTAGTGTTTTTTAAAGTGTAACTGAAAATGTTATCAGCTTTTTCACTATTTAGAAATCATATGAGCAGTTACATCTGAAAAATACCACAGTCTGTTTCCGTCAATAAAAAACAAACCAAAAAGTTTGGCAAAACTGAAATGAACTTGCGAAACCTTTTGTCCTCAAATGTGCTTGCACTTTATAGAAGGTATGGGATAACAATTCTAAACTTTTTATGTAATACTACAATGACAATTACATCTGTTGCATTCCATATGATTAATACACTTTAGGCTTTTTTTTCAGTCAAATACTAAATTTTGTCTTCATATTAGCAGTAAAATGTTTTGCAAAGAAATAAAAAAGCTGGAATATGAATTCTGTTCCTTATTCAATACATGTGGGTGTGCCAGGAACCAGTATAACTGGTAGTTACAGGAATGGGAACCAAACTTGCTGGGTTTTTTTAACTGACTGTTTAGACATCAGTCTTGCTTTCTAGTATTCCTCCAATAGTGCAGTTGAAGGATATCCTAAATTGCAGTAACTCTGCAGTTACAATATAACTGGAACATTTGTTACTTCTATCAGCTCTGGGAAAAGACCACCATTTCCACCTTAATACACAGTGCCTTGTCTAAACTGGGAAGATAAGAAGTAGAGGACAAAATTATTCTAATAAACTGGAAATTAGCAATATTGTCTTCAGATTCTTTATTTCTCTAATTTCTGATACCAGTGTTCCCAGAGTCCTGCTATGTTTCATTTAAAATTCCATGTTACCTTCCACTGTTTCTAACTGTAAGAGCCAGAAACAATCTTTTGATAAGTTGTACCTGCAGCAAAAAAACAAAAGGAAGAAAAGTATATTTCTCTCTTATGGTTCTGTTTGTTTATATACATACGTATGAAGTGCTAGAAGGAGTCCAAGCTTGCTTGTTTTCCTTCAGAAAAATGGTTGATTAAAGCATGCCACAGTAGAGGAATGTAGTAGAACTGCTCATCTGATTGATATGGAGTTCAGCGCCCTGACATTCTGTCACTCAAGTTCACAAGATGCTTTTGAAAACATTTTCTTCCAGTACTTTGCTCCCTACCAAAGGAAGCACTGTGTAAATTTGGTTGCAGTAATTGCGTGAATCTCCCTTGATCTCCCTCTCTTTTACTATCTAGGAACTCTTATCAGACTTGAGGAATAAAGTACTCGATATATGAGCTTGTGACTGGTGTCTAGTATTTGTCAATCTTCTCATGCAGAATAGATAAAGTATTATTCTGTAATGCTGTTGAGCAAATGGGAAATATGGCTCAAAAGTGACTTTAGTCAAATTCTTTATAGTGTTTTATACTATGTAAACTGGCAAACCAGAATTCTGTGCAGGTGAAGAGGTGGGCTGTTAGAGACAAGTCCTTGCCAGCATTACTCTAAATGGGTTGTGTACTCTAGAACAAGAATCTTTTCTCGGTAGAAAAGATTAGTAAAGTTGCATGTTTAAAGATCTTAAAGTGCTATAAAATCAAGAGTTAGGTTTTGGGGTATCCAATTCTGTGAAACAGCAGTCAGTAGCTGAAGATCTGGAAACACTTGGAAAGAGGGGGGGTTTGCATTTTGCTGTTTTTAACATCTTGTGGAATAAACATTTTTCTCAAGTGTAGTCTGAAACATAATTATGTATTTGTATCTACAACTTAACATCTTTTGCCTGCTGCACATTTTCTTATAGCTGGCAATTTCTTCAAGATATGTATTTAAGCTTTATTCTTTGCATGTGTTGCTATCCTTTTCCAAAACCACATTTACCACCTGCTAAGGTAATCTAAAGGTATCAAGATCATTTAGAAGAGCTGTTACCCTGCCAGGGTGAACACAAACAAAACTGACATAAACAAGCAGCATCATTTCCTAGGCTGTCTTGTCTGCTTTCCTTGTAAGTGCATCTCAATGGTGTCTAAAAAACCCTAGCCTGAGGTTCAGGCTGTGCTTGACAAAATTCAAGCAAATTAAGAAAGTTTGTATGTAGCATCCCATCTTGTCCTTAACCCCTAGGTGATTACTTTATCATGAAGAGACTGAGAACTGATACAGGTTGCCTGGACTTGCCTTAAACAGTTTTGATCAGATATCACCAGAGATCCCTCCCAACTGATGTGATTCTATGTACAACTGAGTATTTTAGCTTTCAGGATATTTGTTATTGGCTTAGACAATTAATTGTAAGGCCAGTTCGAGACATCCCAGGTCATAATGAGTAAAACAGACACAATGTTGAGAAAAAGGTTCTTGGCAAACAGTTTTATTCTAATTTGGCAAAAAAAGTGTGTCACTTGGTGCATAAGTGTGCCACTTCATTCAAACACCAGTGGCAGTGTACCAGTTATTTTCAGATATTAGTAAAAGGATTAAACTCTCTTCAATATTAGAAATTAAGGCATTTGACACTGTCTCCCACAGCATCCTCGTAGATAAGCTGATAAAGTATGGGTTTGGTGATCAGGTAGTGGGGTGGATCATGAACTGGTTGAAGGGAAGAAGTCAGAGAGTTGTGGTCAATGGGGCAGAGTCTGGTTGGAGGACTGTGACTAGTGGAGTGCCTCAGGGGTCGGTACTGG
>VZRW01012965.1:331002-383673 GCA_013398125.1 Aegotheles bennettii
GAGCACTGGAACAGGCTGCCCAGAGAGGTTGTGGAGTCTCCTTCACTGGAGATATTCAAAACCCGCCTGGATGCGTTCCTGTGTGATGTACTCTAGATGACCCTGCTCTGGCAGGGGGGGTGGACTAGATGATCTTTCGAGGTCCCTTCCATCCCCTTAGATTCTGTGATTCTGTGATTCTGTGATTCTGTGATTCTGTAAATACAATTAAACTTGTCAGTAATTGTGCAATACAGAATTTTCTGTTCATACATCACTGTGTTGTGGTCCCAGACTCTAGCATTTATAGAGGCTAGTCTAAGATCAATTTTCATTATTTGGTTGTGGTGGAATTTTTTTGAGTGTTGTAGTTCTTGAAGAGAATGTCACATTTAAATAAGAAATTGCATTCATTATCTGAAATACATATTTGTGTGCTGTTAAAAATCCTTGCTCAAGAATTAAGTGTATTGGCACTTGACACATGGTCTTCTTGCAGTTTTTAGAGTATTCAGGAATGATCTTTTGTATATAACTTGCTTTATATTGTGCATGTTGTTTTAAGGTTTTATTGACTTAAGTGCTAAGATTTGAGGAAGACTTAGGGTTTTTTTACTCCTTTCTGGAAGGGTATAATTATTTAGCTCTAAAGGAGGAGAGGAGGGCGTATTAAATAACAGATTTTTAAGAGATTCATTAGAGAAATGTTACCCTCATCAGGATGAACAGATTATTTTTTTGCCAAGGTTAAATTCCTACAGTTTTTATATAATTTTTTTTGATACTTACTAACTTGACTGGTCGAAGAGTTTGCATGCAGAACTACATAGACAGGGATTTTTATAAAATACAGTTGCTTGTAAAAGTTTTCAAGCACTATGACAATGTTTTTGACAGGAAGAAATTTCACTGATAGCCCTAGCTAATTGTTTCCATATTAGTTAACACAATTGTTTGATGTCTGTAAAAATAAAGTTATGTGGTTTAAAATAACAGTGTATTCTGAAATATCTGAGAAGTATTCTTAAGTATCTTAAAGCATGTTCTTACATATACATCTCTAGATATGTAAAGAAAAGAAATTAAGAACATATCCAGCTTTGCATTAATCTAAAACTTATGATAGTATTAGGAATTTATATATTGAGACTGAACTTTGCCTAGCAAACTTCAGAGTATATAATAAGAAAGATAAGAAGAAATAAGAAATAAGAAAATAACAAGAAAATAATAAAAATGATTGTGTGTTTATGGGATTGGGAAGGCATGGTAAGTTTTGTAAAACAGGTATTACTTGTTTTATTTTAAAATACAGGCAGAGTGAATCGTGTCCTTGCTGTACAACCATCTCTGAACAGAACACCTTGGGAAGGTACCTTTCTGCAGTCATAGTGTTTTCCCAAGGCAGAGATATTTCTCAAGGTTAGGATTTAAGTTGTGTGAAGGAACTGGCAAGCTATGTTAAGCACAGTGCGGTTCTATGACTAAATATACAATGAGACTTTGCTTTCCTAAACTCCATTAATGGTTTTAAAGTTCTTTTTCTTTTTTCCCCCCAAGGCTATGCTCCTGAAAAGGAGGCAGTAGCACTGTCTGTGAGGAAAGCTTAGGGCAAGCTATTGCAATCACTCACTGAGGTACCACAGACTTGATTCTCAGCCAGGGTAAATTAGTACAGCTCTAATAAGGTGACAAATAACTTCAGCTTCATATTGACTGAAGTTACCATTCAAACTGCTGTTGCTTTCAGTGCTTTGAAAATAGAGATTGTATTTTTGTTCCATGTGTTACCTTTAACACTTCAATCTATTAAAGGCCTGCTTAAGGTAGTAACAAAAAGTAGTTCAGGAGAAGGAAGAAATCTGAAGGAGAGCAGCAGCCAAAGGCTGTATAAGTATCTTGCTGTTGATCTCCCTCCATTTCTGTAGAGGTCCCACAATATTCTGCTCTATCAGTTTACCCTCATTGCAGCGCTTTGATAGAAGAGATGGAGAGTACTTAGTCTGCAATTACTGTTGTTGAAAATAGTGCCAAATTTTCCTAAAAGTTGGTAATGAGATATCTAGAGAGCTAGCAAGACAAGCTATGGGACTATGTGACTTCCAGCTGAACCTTCTTCCTCCCTGCAGTCTTGAACCTTATGAAACTCTCATCTAGGAGGGTCTTGGTGGCTTGGGTATTGAGTGGAAAGATGCAGGCAAGCAGTGATGGTGTGTCGATATATACCAGAAGGTACTAGTAGTCTTATAAACCTGACTGTTATCATGCAGAATAGATTTTAATTGTGCCTTATATTGGATGTGGTTTGCTATGGAAGGCATTAAATACAAATAGAGCAAGGCTGTGTCTGTGTTCAACTATATTAGAAATGTGTATTTTCAGCCAGTTTTATGAATAGCAGATGATGGTGCTTCAGCGTTTATCATCCCATTCAAGTGATATTAAGATTTTTGTCTCTTATCAGTGTATAATGTTATTTTTATCAAGTGTTATACTTGATAATATCCATTGAGGTTTGCTCTTAACTTCCAGCATGAAAAGAAATAAAAATAAGAAGAGTTTCCCTTTAGGACTTCTTGAAATATATCTATAGTTATTAGAAATGTTTTTTTCCTAATATTTATCTTCTTTCCTTTTTCAGTGGAGGGAAGGAAAGACTGCAGAAGGAAAAAAAAAAATCTGTTTTTTGTTTGGAACTCTCTGGTTTTTAACTATATGGAAAAGTAAATGGTTCTGTCTGGCTCAAAAACATGACCTTATTGTTCTATAATTCCAGGATGTACATTGTCCTCTGTACCTATGAGTGGTGTTTTGCTATTAGTGCAAAGGCACTGCAGAGGTGTGTGTATATATATATATGCACACTCCATATAGATGGACTACCTCCTTGCTGCTGAGTTCTGGCAACTGCTTCTTACTTTTTAAGAAGCAACCTCCAGTAGAGTTGATAGATAAAAGTGCATCAATATGATTAAATATTATTTGGGATCACAGATGAGGAGCTGATTGAGAGCTTATGGGTCAAGATTAAAGGGAGGACAGGGGACATTATAGTGGGGGTCTGCTCCAGGCCACCCGATCAGGAAGACCGAGTGGATGAGGCCCTTTATAGACAGATAGAAGTAGCCTCACATTCGCAAGTGCTGGTCCTCATCAGGGACTTCAATCACCCCAATATCTGTTGTAGGGAAAACACATCAAGGCACAAGCAACCCAACCCAGGAGGTTCCTAGAACGCATTGATGATAACTTCCTTCTCCAACTGATAGAGTAACCAACAAGGAGAGGTGCTGTGTTGGACCTTGTTCTCACGAACAAGGAGGGGCTGGTGGGGAGCACGAAGTTCAAGGGCAGCCATAGAGCAGCCTTCCAGTACCTGAAGGGTGCCTACATGAAAGCTGGAGAGGGACTTTTTACAAGGGCATGTAGTGATAGAACAAGGGGAAACAGATTCAAACTAAAGGAAGGTAGATTTAGACTGGATATTAGGAAGAAATTATTTCCTGTGAGGGTGGTGGGACACTGGAACAGGTTGCCCAAGGAGGTTGTGAATGCCCCCTCTGTGGAAGTGTTCAAGGCCAGATTGGATGGAGCTTTGAGCAACCTGGTCTAGTGAGAGGTGTCCTTGCCCATGGCAGGGGAGTTGGAACTAGATGATCTTTAAGGTCATTTACCTCCCAAACCATTCTATGATTCTATATACCTTTCTTAGTTTCTTTTGATAACTTCTGTAATGTGAACAGGTGAAATAATACAGCAGTCAGTTAAACAAGCTGGATTTGGAACAGAAGTGAAATACAGACTCTTGGAGTGTCTTTTAAACAAAATAATCACTGCTAACTGTCAATGCTAGTGAGATGAAATTTATTCTTTGCTAGCTAAAGGTTGTACTGTTTAATTTATTTACTGTGCCTCAGAAATTATGAAGTAGTTTTAGCTAGCGTCTATGGCTATGTGGAAAGACACATGATGAAGGCAGGCTTTAAAGAAGTCTGTGGAAAAGTGGACGGGGTTCTGTGTTATGAAAATTTCACCTAAATTGTTGCTCAAGATGTGTAATAGTTTATTGCTGCATTCTATACTATGCTAAGTGGAAAACTAGTGATATTAGCATGTATTTTAGTATGATTTTTTAATCTTTTATAGTGTTGAAATTTAACTTTGCTCCTTTTACAGCTAGCTCTAATTCGGAGTAATGAGTAAAGAGTGAAGGTACAAACAGGCAAAATGGTTTTTTAATGAGTCTTGTGTTCTTCATTGAATCTTCTGTAAGAAAGTTTTGGAGAGGATCTGTGATTCTTGGAAGAGTCCTGACCTGAAGCGGAATGAAATCAATGAGCTTTCTACCTTACTGTTGGAGAGTGCTTCTGCTTGTGCATATAAAGGTAGAAGAGAGCAGAAGTACCTGAAGCTGTGAAAGTAGGTGGAGACTTCTGTATCCTTTATTGTCTCCTGTTGCTAACATGGAAGGAAAAATTGATGTGCCATCAGATACTATAAAGCAATGTTGTAATGCTATGTATCAGGAAGGTTTGACATAGTGGAGGATTTCTTACTGTAAAATCAAGATTTCTGCCCCTTCTTTAAAGTAGTAAGGACTTGCAAACTCATCTAGTCCAAGCCTCTGCTCAAAGCAAGGTCAGCTAGATCAGGTCAATCTGTTGGTCAGCCTGATAAGCAGAGACCTTGTGGATTATAACCCCAGGTCATTACAGAAGGTTGCAATTGCCCTTTCTCTGAAAATATGATGTTTCTTTTGTTCTTTAGTCTAAATAGAAAGTGTTTATCTCCTTTCTTTTGCATTGAATTTTCCAAACTTATTTTAGTACATTTAGGGTATGTTGTTTGACATCGATTATTCAAAAACACTTCTGTAATACTTGCCTTGAGAAAAGATAATCCTATGTTTATACACAAGCATACATGATTTTCTTTAGCTCAAACTAGGAAGTTACTGTACAGATGTTACATCTACATGTGTTTTGGAAATAGGTTCACTCTGTGTGCATCGTACGCAGTTAAATATTAGCATAAAGTTGCTTTTTCTACCATTAAATCGTTCTAAATGTTAAATGTTCGACAGCTCTTAGGCTTCTTCTGACTATTCTTCTGCTGTAAATATAAAACAGACAAGGCTATTCTGAGGATGTCCTGCTAAAAGTAGCAAATGAATCACTTAAACAAGCTAACCACATTGCTAAGTTTGTGTGTATTCACTTATTTACTCATTTTTTTTAATTTTTGGTAGGTAAGACTTTGTTTCTTCAAAACTTTCTAACTTTTACCTAAACAGACTTACTTCATTTACTAAAAGTAGTTCAATGTCTCAATGCTGCAAGCCAGTGCTTTATTTTTTTCTTTGCTAGAATAAATAATTGATTAGGCTTTTACAAATCACAATAAGAAATAAATAACTGAGAAATAATGTTTCCCTATATTTAACAAGAAAATGTTAATAATCTGAATATAAATTGTCATTATTTGAAATGGCAAAGTTTACCTGTGGAGAGTGTTAATGATCTACTAGCTTCCAAATTTGCTTGTAAGGTAGAGAACTGTTTGCCTGGAGTCATTCTTCACACAAGAGAGAAAAGTGTGTTCCTTGACTTCTTCAGCATACTTGCTTCTAGTAGTAGAACATAATTCAGCTGCAGTTCATTAGCTTTATTGGAACATGAAGGTAGGTGCAATGTGTGACCAGGAGGCAGTTGTCATTGGCTGTCAATGCAGTGTTCATAACTTACCAATACATCAATTAGATAGCCAGTATAGCATTTTCTTCAGATAGCTGTTTCTTCTAGAATTAATTTGCATGCTTTCAAGAGTCATCCTTCAAGACAGATACCTGAATACTTTCTTAATTAGCATCTGACTGAAACATTGACAAACAAAAGTGTGTTTGCATTCTGGTAAAAGTGTTATTTGAAGATCTGTTTATACAGTTTCTAATTGTGGTATCTCTTCATGTAAAACGTTTGTAAATTTCTCTTGGAAAACTAGGCTTGATTAACATTGACTAAAGGTCTGGCATCAGAAAGCCGAGTAGGGTTTAGCTTTTCATTAAGACAGCTGCAAGAACGATACGAAGCAGCTTCCTACAGTGCCTGTCTGTCCCATCTGGATATAGCCCTGGTGCATTTAATCCTTCACTTTGATAAATGCTAAAAGTCACCCAGTCCCTGTATGTTTCACTCAAAATTATTGTACTAAGTCTCTCTATACAAAACAGTATTCATGTTTATATGCCTGATGCTGTCCTTAATTCAATTAAAATGATAGAATATACAACTGTGAATAGGGCAGACTGTGGTGAGTGGTGCCTTAGCCTGGGAGGGGATCAGCATTAAAACTCTGGCTGTGGTTTATGCCTGATGTTAATTATTGAAAGGCTATGAGACACTAGTACAGAACAAATGTGGAAGATGAAATAGTAACTAATCCTATGCTCCTCAAAAGGAAGGATGAGAAAATTTCCCTTGGACTAGGGGTTAAAAAGCATGCACCTTTGCATATTTGCAGTGCTGTCCTCTGGTATCCAGCACTATCCGTTTCTATTCCTCCGTGATAGGTGAAAGTTGGGAAGAAAGTGGGTATTATTTTATCTGTAGTTATCTGGTTGCTAAAAAGCATCAGTTATAAATTTTTATCAGTGGTTTGGCTAGTGCAAGGCTAATATTTGTCCACTATTCTTCTGTACGTGTTCTAACTGACACAGGTTTATTGTGCCTTGGGGCAAGTCATCAACCTGCTTTTTGTTTCCATTCCTATACTTGTACAATAAAAGTAATACTCCTATTCCTTAAAATCAGTTTATTTGGCTGTCCCTTTGAAGTGTCAGGCAGTAACTGATGTAGGTATTAATATGTGTTGCAGAAATACATGCATATTGTGTTGCAGAAAAGCATTTCAAAACTTAACCATTGACCTGTAATGCCATGTAGGAATTTCAAGGTTGTTTTTATACTGTTCTACATCCATGACAAAAAAGATCTGAGAAAGAGACAAAATCACAGAATCACAGAATTCTAGGGTTGGAAGGGACCTCGAAGGATCATCTAGTCCAACCCCCCTGCCAGAGCAGGGTCACCTAGAGTCCATCTCACAGGAACGCATCCAGGCAGGGTTTGAATGTCTCCAGTGAAGGAGACTCCACAGCCTCTCTGGGCAGCCTGTTCCAGTGCTCTGGAACTCTCACAGTGAAAAAGTTTCTCCTTATATTCACATAGAACCTCCTATGCTCCAGTTTGCATCCATTGCCCCTTGTCCTAGCATTGGTCATTACTGTAAAAAGCTTTGCTCCATCATCCTGACCCTCACCCTTTACATATTTGTAACCATGGATGAGGTCACCCCTCAGTCTCCTTTTCTCCAAGCTAAAGAGCCCCAGCTCCCTCAGCCTTTCCTCATAAGGGAGATGTTCCACTCCCTTCATCATCTTAGTGGCTCTGCGCTGGACTCTCTCAAGCAGTTCCCTGTCCTTTTTGAACTGTGGGGCCCAGAACTGGACACAATACTCCAGATGTGGCCTCACCAAGGCAGAATAGAGGGGGAGGAGAACCTCTCTCGACCTACTGACCACCCCCTTTCTAATGCACCCCAGGATGCCATTGGCCTTCTTGGCCACAAGGGCACATTGCTGGCTCATGGTCATCCTCCTGTCCACCAGGACCCCCAGGTCCCTTTCTCCTACACTGCTCTCCAGCAGGTCAGCCCCCAGCCTGTACTGGTGCATGGGGTTGTTCTTCCCCAGATGCAAAACTCTGCACTTGCTCTTGTTGAATTTCATTAAGTTTCTCCCCACCCAACTCGCCAGCCTATATCAGAGTTTGTTCCCTGTTTTGTTTCATTGTTCAGCTGCTACTAGCTTGCTGTGTTATTGGAGCCTTCTATGCATAATAAGAAAGAGTAATGTATTTCTAAAATTGCAAAGTTTTGGTTAAATTTTTCACATTAAGGAAGGTTTTGCCTGACTTTATTTAGAAACAGTTCAACAATGCATTGTGTCCCTTCTAAGTAGTACTGGGAAAGCTGTGTTATCAAAGACACAACTGTAACTGAAAATGGTGGGTTTATAAAATCTCGTCGATTACTGGGAGAGTCTTGAGTCTCAAAGTTATTATGAGAGAAGGTGTAACCTTTTCACAGAAAAGGTCAAGAATGAAAAGGCATTTAATCTAGAAACTGGCCTAGAGTCCTTAACACTTGGTATTTCTTTGAAATACTGGGGAACTGTGGTCAGAAGATTTCTGGAAAGGTGTGAAGGAATTTCACAGGGAACAGTGGAATAGGCTGTTAGCAGTTATCCTTTCATTTTATACTTATTAAAACCAGGATGAATTCATGTAACTAATTCAAAATATAAAGTTAAGGTAGAGCTGAGGCACTTAAAAGCGGGGGCCAGGGGGAGAAAGTATCTTTAGAGACTGGCAGGTTAGGATTTTAATTTTGGTTATATCTCCAAATGTTAACTTCCCTATCCTGCTGCTTCTCCTTCTAAGATGCACTGCTTTCTAACCTCCCAACCAGCAGAGGTCAGGGCAGTAGTAGGGCTGCTTCCTTCCACCTGGTGCCCTGTGGTGTTGATTGCCTTGCTGCAGATTTCACAGAAAACCCTGGCAAAGTGAGTGTGACTCTGGAACTATGCTGCATCTCGGGGCACTGAAAGGCAGATTTAGCTATCCCTTCTTCTTTAGTCCATATTTTGGGAGAAGATAATCTGGAAATGCCTACTCCTACCTCCGCTGAGATCAGAAGTTGGGCTGGGTTTTTGGCTGCAATACTGGCTCTTGTGATCAGGGATGAAGGGATTCAGCCTCAGAATACAGGATTAGATCATGTGCTTGCACCTATGCCTGAGAATTACACTGCAGATCCTCTTATCTTTAGGTTTTACTGATTCCTTTTAGAAAGCAGCATATGTACCTCACAGAAATTCTTCATGCTCACCAGAATAGTGAGTACATAAATCAGTAATGGTTAGCAGAGTGTTGCTATTTGTTTGGACCAACACCCACCCCAAAATGAATAACAAGCATAAAGAAAACTTCTCCCTCCTAACTGCAGTCAGTATATCCTTGTTAGATTGTAAAAGTAAACATCCTTTAACTACTTTCCCAAAGACAAAACTTCAGTTTCTCAGAAATTGTCCAGAAAAATGCTGAAATGAGAGAAACTCTATCACTTTAAAAAAAAATATGAAGAAATTAAGAATGAGAAAAGGTAGGATCAATCCTCAAAATGGTAATTAGTGTTTAAAATATGTTGGCATAAATGCTGGCAAACCAACTGGGAACTTTTATTTTCTCCCATTCTAAATAGGTCTGTGATCTGGATTCTGCAATGCTCTTCAGGCATATGCCTGTCCCTGTGATGGGAACTGTACCATGCACCTCTAATACCTCCTCCTCACTAAAAAGCTCTGTTGAAACAAAAGATAGTCATAGGGCTTTGTGTTTGGTTTGGATATTTCTAGTGCAAGTCTGACAAAAACTGAAACCAATATAAGAAATGTAGCAGCCTGAGTGACACAAATTAGAAATAATGAAGTAGGAAAGGGTTTGTTGGATGGTGGAAGTAATAGTTGATATAAATTTCCTTTCCTTTATGGTCAATAAATAGGTATCTTATTTTAATTCCTCATCCTTTTTGAGATTATTCTTCTCTGTTACACTGCACCTGCAATTTACTGGCTGAATCACTTCATCCTGAGATATAAACTGATGTTCATTTTAAAGCAGCTGTTAATACAATAATATAATGTAATCATAATGGCTGATTGAAAGCTGGATTCCAGGTATGCATGTGACTGCAAGCTGAGGGAGCACTGCAGCAGGACACAGTTATTAGTTCTTCTCTGCATAGGCACTATCAGTGTGTGGGCCATGATTCTAATTTCTGTAGTTCTTGCAGCAAATCATATACATGCTCATAAACATATGTGTGCCCTGATTCTCATGGCATTGCAGTGTGGTGGCAGTGAGTTATCTTTTGCTTGTATAACTCAGGAAATATTTATTCTTTCTGTCTGATGTCTTATAGTCTTTTTTTCTTCATGAACAACTTAGAGCATATTAATTTGTGGAAGTCTGGATAGAAGTTTACACTTTCTTTTTTGTCATAGTGAGCTTGGCAGCTGATCCTGAAGGATCAGGTAGAATTTCCTTGTAAACTACAGCAGCTGGCTGCAACAGTCCAGTCTGTTTCCAGGCAACTAGACCCTGTGGTTACTGGCTTCTTAGTATCTGCATTACTGGCGATTCACTCAGCTTAAGATGGGAAACATACTGAATTATGGATAGAGAAAAGACAGGCTCAGATACTTGATTTTTTAATTATTATGATTTTTATTCTTTTACTGAAGTATGAATTTTATTTTTTTTATTTTGCTTTAAAATTAAGTATAGTTGGATTTTGCCAAAAAGCAATGTTCATCTTCAACTAACTCAAATGATGCATATCTATCTGTATAGACACATAGAAGTAGTTAGTTGGCTGGCTCGAGAGGAAATTTTACAAAAAATTGTCATCTTGGGCTAAACAGCCTAATTTGTGTTTTGGTAGCATTTGAATAGAAATCAGAATGATACTTCAATATAAGAATATACTAAAATGATTTACTTAGCTTTTTCAGCAGCAGAGGATAAAAGAGCCATTTTAAAGGTCATTCTCCATGGGTGTTCTTGTTGAGACTCATAGGTTAAAAAAGGAGGAGAGGCGGGGGGGGCAGATGTGTATGGACACAAATACTGAGTAACAGGTTAGACACATATGGCCTTTGTTCTTAAAGCCCTTATTAATTTTAATGTATACCTTAAAATAAGAATGGTAATAGGTTCTATCCAAGTTTGGCTTACGGAACTAAAACTGTGCAAGAAGGAGGCAACAAGAATGAAAATACCTAGGAAAAGCAAATTATGGGTCTAGAACATAAATGCATTCAGAAATTCCCTAGTGTTGTAGAAGGGCAGGTGAGAGTGTGTGCATGAAAACAGACACAATGAAAAGGAAATGCAAGTAGCCTTGTATGTTCACAAAAATTTAATTTTGAACATCAGTTACATAGCACATCCCTAGAACTACATGGCTTTTCAGAGAATGTACTGTGTTGTTGAATTTTATTAGTGTTTTTCTGGATGAACAGTGGCAGGAAATAACCACTAGACAGCAGCTGACATGCATTATAACAGTTTTCATAAGAAAGAAGCTGACCAAAATGTGTGGAACCCTTAAATCATATTTTGGCATCTGATGAAACTCTGATTTCTCGTCAGAAAGACATGTATATGACACATATAACTTCTGTGCAATGATTCATATGCTGTGAATCCCAATTGGCTGTGACCTTTTTCAATCTTGAGAATTTCACTTCAAGAGAAGTTTATGATGTTATTTAAACTTCCACTAAAACTGTAACTGTACCAGAAAGGAGGGATGTTTCTTGATCAGCCGTTGGATATGAGGAATATTGAATGTGAGCAAATGAAATAAATAATTATTTTTCTAATAGAAACTCATGTCTTTTTTTTGTTTTTAGCTTGTGATAGGTTTAGCAATGACTCACCAAGCAAAAATGTAAAACCACTACAAGTTGATCTATTTCTGGATAAAACAAATCAAAGAGAATCTAAAGCCAGATTTTGGTTTGACTTGCCTGCTCTCCCTACCCCCATGAGTCCAGTGAGATCAGAGTTTAAAACAGGTCAGCATTTGAACTAGTTTTTTGATAGTTCATCAGTCAAAGCCCAGTCCAGCTCTTACATGGAAACCCTGGTGCTGAGTTTTACATGCTCGTGAAACAGCTGAGAGGGCTTGGTGACTTGTTGGAAGACTCTGAGAGCTGACTGGAGTGAGCCTCTGTAATACGGAAGGGTGAACACACATATTCACAGTTATCCCTAGAGAGAGCTGTGTCCTGAACTCCTGTTTAAGAGCACAAACAGAGAGGGTGTCTTGTCCCGAGGACGGAGGGCAGGACAGCACCCCACGATCAATGGAATCAGGGTGAAGTCGTTTATTCTGGCACAGCTGCCCCCTTATAGACAGTGCCTGCAGTCACACTCGACATCTGACTGGTTCTAGAGCATCAGCAACATCCTTCCCATGGGCCAGGGGGTCAGGATATGTCACAAACAGCCCAACTCGCACCATTCCGTACCTTTCTGCAGCCCCAAGCCCACGCCCTGCTTGCTCAAAGGGCAGCACCAACACCATGGCTGTCAGTTGGCTTTGGGACGCAGCACAAAGGCCTCGGTGCTTGGGTTGCTCACCGGATGGCCCCTCCATTTTCAGCCATCCGACAGTGTCTAATGACTTGCTTAGATGGGAGATATCACTGGAGTGCTGGGAAATGGTCCATCCTTGAAGTAACCATCGACATTGGTGTGTGATGGAGCTGATGGCAGGACTGTCGTCTTAGTCCCAGAAGTGAGTGGTGAGTTTGAAGTGAGCGTTCGCGTATTCTCCTCTTCAATAAATACACGTCGGAAATCTTCAGGGAAAACAAAATCACATTTTTGATATAAAAACAACTTGACATTTTTCAGTATACTTTTTAATGAGCATTGCTCTGAGCTATGTTATAATGAAATTTGCTTAAAAGTAGAACAGGCTGGTGATCCTTGGCAGAACGACATGGCATATGGTAAAACAGTTGTGATTTATTGGCAAGCACTCTCATTTTTGGAAAGAGCGGCTTTCAGCACAGTGAACTCACTCGATATTCAGGGCTTTGAGGAGAAAAACCAAACCTACTGAGCAGTATACATGGGTTACTTTAAAAGGTAAGGCCTTTCAATAAGGGTAGGTAGTACAGGAAACCCTTATTCTTTGTTTTACATGTGGCATCAGGCTTTTATCTAGCTCTTTATCCCATTTTCCACCTTTTTTAGAAACATCAAAATACTCAGTAGCTTAAAGGTGAGTGTTTTTAGCTTGTATAAAGTAGGATTTCTGGGGCTGACAGACCCACTTCTTCATTGCATCTGTCTGTCTACATATAGAGAGATTTCTTGCACTTGCCAAAATCCTACCAAAGTTATGATTGTCAGGACCATGTCATATGATTGCATCTATAAGCTCAGCAAATGAATACAGGAGTTACTGGGATTGATTTTACAGCATCCTGACACAATTCCAGTTGGATTTAGGGTAGATGTTTAACTATTGCTGGCAGTATAGTAAGTAGTAGTATCTTCTCATTCGCCTCTACAAAGAGTAGTTTCCTCTTGAGAGAGAGCCTGGTCATAAGTGCCAGTCCTCCTTCTAATGATTGAGCAGTATGGATCCCGCTGCCCTTGAACAGGTAAAGGAGACTTCTTTGAGGTTGTAAAGTGTGCATATCTGCATATCAGCCTAGATACAGAGCTAAAAAAAGGAGTAGTGAGGGTGCAAAAAATGAAATTCAAAGTATTTCTGTTTATATTTTGTTCGAAGTATTTTAGACACCCAGATTGTGAATATTCTGCAGCTGAACATCATGGGTCTCAAGTATATTTTTGTCTAATGCAAGGTGTGGGTGGAACCCAAAACAAGATGTTTTTTCTGGAAAACTTTAGAAATACACAATTACTTCAGGATTTCCCATTTACTGACATATTGGAAATGGAAAATGACTTGCTAAATGCCCTGCTTTGGGTCCTGTTCAGCATGGCTTGCTGTTTTTTTGCATATGCAGTCATAGGTGAAAATTCCTTCCAGTAGCCAAAGGAGGATTGTGGTGATGACACTGTTCCTTAGTGGCTCAAATAAATAATCAAACGTAACTTCTTGTGGTGGTGGGGTGGGCGTCAGTTTTTAAATATGTCTATACTTTCAGTACAGTTTCCTTCATCAGAATTCAGTGTTGTAATAACACATAGGATCTGGAAAAAGGAATGTATAAAGCTATTGGATTTTTTTCTTAAACGGTATGGCACAGTACTCTCAGAGGAGAGGTCTGTCACTAGTGGCACATGTTCCAGGTCACACAGGGAAGGGATGGAGCTATTGTACAGGAGAAGTAGCAATTATTTTCACAGCTTGGGCAGATGTTAACCCATATTACAGATCTTTGGCTATGTCCCAGACTCATGGGCTCATGAGTTATTAGCCTATTTTCTTAATGAAAGATTCTTGTCCTTGTGATTGCAGAGCATGAAACAGAGTGCTCTGAGAGTAACTTAGAGGGCACAGCTTCAGTGAGGCAACTGTCCTTTGAATTAGGGGCATGGCTACAAGCTGGGTCGATTATGCTGATCTGCAGGCATGTGTGGAGAGAGGTGGGGTCTGACAAGAGTCAAGGAAAGAGGTAGAGTCAGGTCTGAATTACCCTCACTTGAACTGGTTGCTATTTAACTTATTAATATCTCTGAACCAGGACCTTAGTGATGATATAATACAACAAGCTTTCAGTATCACACATTCAGTCCGACCCTCATTTTTTCACACAACTAAGAATCACTGGTCCCGAGTTTATGGTGGCTTGGTAGTATACTGAGAAATACTAATTCTTTTTTGTTTATTTGTTTCTAGGAATTATCTTGAATTGTAGCATATCAAAAATGCAGTTACTGAGATTTGCTGAATACCCTTACAGCTGCATTCTTTCAATCTATCATTAGTATTTCAATGACTTTCTATTTTTTAAGGAAATAAAACAATTAATAGGTTTTTTGCCCTAGAAATACTTAGTCACTGTTCTGTTGTATGTATGTGTCTGTGTATATGTTTATATATATTACTGATCTTCGGGTTGTGTAGATATAATTGAGAGGTGTCTGTGCCAAAAAGCCAATTAATGATTGTCTTCCTTGGTGTTTTTGACCAGAATGCTACAGGAAGTTTCTTTTCTTTTTTTCCTCTTGAGTGTGGGCACTGAGAGGGGTTTCCAATTAGTGGAATTATAGGTTAATTGTGATTCATTTTCCTGAAATCAGCTACATGAATTTGAATCGTTAGTACTGCATGTTTTCCACAAGAAATCTTCTACAATTCTGCTTAGTGTTTGGCAAGGATGTTGTTTTTGTTGTCCAGATGCAGTTTTTGAGTATTGGCACATGTTAAAGACCCTAAACCTCAATGTAAAGGATCAATTAGGACTTTACTTCCATTGATGTATGTTGGGCACTGAGTTGTATGGTTCTACAAGTTACATGATGATGTTGTAGGAGAAGTAAGGAAGGGAGATGACATTTCATTGACAGTTAAAAAGGCAGTTACGGTGTAGAGTGTTTTTACATGTGGAGCAAGTGTCATTTGACATAGTTTGTATGTAATTACATCAATTTATAATAACTTTATCTGACTGTGGACAATGGGGAATGTGTACTGTATATCTTGGGCACTGCATGAGCAAGACGTGCCACATAGTTCCTGCCTGAAAGAATTCCTAGTCTGTAGCTGATGTCCTGGTCCTGTTGTTGACACTCAAAGTTAAATGCTAGATCTGTTGGCAGTGGTAATCCTCAGTTAAAGTTAAGTATCTGATAATGTGTTGATAGCATATGATGATTGACATTTTTTGATTAGTCTGCTTTAATTGGCTAAATAAGGTTTTTGAAAGTGTTGTTTTTAGAACCATAATTAGATATTTTTAGCTTTTGTTATAGGATTGATAGTTGTTAATTCTTTTAACTAGCTATGATTTCCCTTGGTTTTCTATTTAAGACCTCTCTTTAAACATAAACCTCCTAAAAGAGGACAATCCAGAAAGTAGCTAAGACATCTCACTTGAGAGAGGGTCAACTGTATGGGACTTTTGTCATGGTATTAATGTGAGTAGAAGCAACTTTTGAATTTTCAAGTATAAATATGAAAGCTGAGATGTTATAGAACTTATTTGCACTGTGAAAGAGCCATGAAAAAGCTTATTGTGAGAAAAGCTTATTGTGATCCCTAACTCATAAAGAGCAACACAAAATTGTATGTAACACCTGGTAATAGTCTTCACCTCTATAGCATCAGTAAGAATCACTCTGGGTATAGCTGATACCACATTGTGTAAAATACCTATACTTAGAGAATTTTTATGCATCTCATTTCTGTTCATAGCAGGATGAAATGAATGATGGATGAGAATAACATTTTTATCTGCTTAAATCCTAAGGGTTTTTTATTCCTTATAGAAGAATCGTGCAAGTACTTAAGACTTTTCTTGGAAGGTTTTCTCATCACTGTCAGAACTTGCCCCTTATTCTACTGCATAACATGTGATAACAAAAAAATGTGTTTTAAAGTCAAGCTGTTTGCTCGTATAGACACAAGAAAGAGATCTTCACACAAGAGCTAGGATAACAACCATTCAGACATGTGATGTGAACTGTAAAATGGCCATTTATAAGAACAACAACAAAGATTCAGATTGAAGGCAGAGGTTTTGCTATCTGCAGAGTACATCTACCACAAAGATGGATTTTGCTAGACCCATCTGCAAGCAGCCCTCCCTAGTCTTTCCTGTTGAGTTCTTGCTGTTCATATAAAATGTTTAGGCAATGACACAAAGAGCAAGATAGAAGTTCTTGGTGATTTTTTTGTTTAGGGCAATATTTCATGTACTGGATCCTCCTCCAGTAAATGGTTACTTGTGCAAAATGGAACAGTTTTAGCAAAAGTGAAAGAGTGCACTTGAGACTGGCATATCCCATAGCCTTTGAGTTAGAACAACCTTCTGCTTATTTTAAGAGGTGAGTTTAGATCTCAGGAAAGGGATGAATTGCATCTAAGCTTGCATGGTTATTTAAACCCCTGAGTTCTTAAATGAAAAATTTGAGAAAAGATTCTTTTTTTCTTTCTCCTCCCGTCTGCTTAGTTTTACTTTCCTCTGCATTTTCTTTGTGTTTTGTTATAAGACCTAAAATGAACTGTTTTGACCATTGCAAACATAACTGAATGATTCTCTTGGGAGATTGGAATGGAACCTGCCCCTTTCCCCTTTTCAGAAAGAGTAACTGGAATGAGGTGAAGAGAATTCATTAGTGGGTTGGTGGGCTGCCTCAGTATTTTATGTGTTCATTCTTTGTAGCAATGTTGTGAAAAATTATCAGATCTGTTAAATGTATGTTTCATACCTGTTCTGCCTTATTTAGTCTAATTACAATATTTTACTTGGCAAATGCTATAGTTTTATCCAGTATTGGCTGTGTTTGATGCAAGACTTCCCCCAGCCTCTGTCCTCCCAAAGCAGATTTATACACAATAAGGCAGCTGCTAAAGGGAGAACACTGATACCATTGAGAGCGTCTGGAGCAGAGAACAGAGTCAGGATGGGAAATCAAACTCCAGAAGAGAACAGGTGATTTTTCCTAATGGGAACAAATAAGCTAAAGCAGCTGTTTGTATTCCAAAGTATGGGCCCATAGAGGAATGCAGCTTTGTTACTGACTTGGACTTTCAGGAAAAAATGACTAAGTTGGAGGGACTGAGGATATATTGTGAATAATTTATGTAGAATATCACTTCTGTTAAGTGGGGAAATTAATGGCTAGCTCACCATAACACTGGTAGATAAATGGACCCGGGTAGAAAAATTCTGAAGCGTAAGCTGTTTTTTTTCTTTATAAGTGATCTTAGGCATTGCTCAGTTGTGACAACTGAAACAGAGTCCTTGATACAGAACTCATGACTCTGGTCCTGCAGATTTGTCCTCTGGAAGGCTGTAGCTATGCAGTGTACAGAATCCATGTTTTCAATTTATCTGGCATCATTCTCAATGCCTAAGAAAATAAATTTGTGGACTACATAACAAAAGGATCCTCATAGCTTGTTTAACCTTGGTCAAATATTCTTGTGAATTTGTTTTCCCTAATCTTTGTATTAGATGCATGCCCCACCATTATGCATGGTGAACTTCATGATCCTGCTGAATGTCAGCAACTATGAATGTAAAAGAGTGAAGGGTCCTGAAGGAAATGGCAGATGAAGTTGCAAAGCTGCTTTCCATCATATTTGAAAAGTTATGGCTGTCTGGTGAAGTTCCTACTGACTGGAAAAGGGGAAACATAACCCTCATTTTTAGAAAATGAAAGAAAGAAGAGCCGGGAAACTACAGGCAGTCACTCTCATCTCTGTGCCTGGTAAGATCATGGAGGGGATCCTCCTGAAGGTTCTGCTAAGGCACATGGAAAATGAGGAGGTGGTTGATGGCAGCCAATGTGTCTTCACTAAGGGAGATCAAGCTTGACAAATTTGGTGGCCTTTTATTATGGGGTTACAGCATTGCTAGATAAGGGAAGAGCGACACATGTCATCTACCTGTACTTGTGCACAGCATTCAACACTGTGCCCCACGACATCCTGGTCTCTAAATTCAAAAGACATGGATTCGATGGATGGACCACTCAGTGAATAAGGAATTGGCTAGATATTAGGAAGAAATTCTTCACTATGAGAGTGGTGAGACAGTGGGACAGGTTGCTCAGAGAAGTTGTGGCTTCCCCCTCCCTGGAAGCATTCAAGGGGTTTTGAGCAACCTGGTCTAGTAAGAGTTGTCCCTGCCCCTGGCAAGGGGTTGGAACTAGATGATCTTTAAGGTCACTAACCTCCCAAACCATTCTATGATTCTATAATTCTATGAAGGTGATTAGAAAAGTACATCTCTTGATCTGCAGAAGAACAAAATATCTCAGAGAGCCTTTTTTGAAGAGCCAATGGCTAAAGATCTATGCCTTGCTGTATAATCTTCCTTTCCTACAGAGAGGACTAAGATTTCACTAAAACTGAGATACTTAGCTGTAATTGCATCATCATTCTGTGCATGCTTAACCCTTATGCTCTTCCTAGCCTGAAAAGGCAGTCTAATAATTGAGGTTCTGACCTCTTATAAAAATAGTACAGCTTTTTGTATATAGGCTGAAATGTCAAATATTTTTCTGATGTTATACAAGCCTTTTTCCTTTATCCTCACAAGACGGATGAGGTTGAATGGGATCTCTGGAGGTCACAGTGTTCAGCCCCTCTGCTCAAACAGTCATCTAGAGCTGGTTGTCCAGGACTGTGTCCAGATGTTTTTTGATCATCTCCAAGTATGGAGACTCCACGACCTCTCTGTGTAATCTATGCTAGTGCTTAGTCACCCTTACAGTAAAAGTGTTTCCTGGTGTTCAGACAGCACCTCCTGTGTCGCCGTTTATGCTCATTGCCTTTGGTCCTTTCCCTAGAGACTGCTGAGAAGAGCCTGGCTCCATCTTCTTTACACCTTCCCTTCAGGTATTCATATACATCAAGATGCTCCCCAAGCCTTTTCTATTCTTAACAGTTCCAGCTCTCTCAGCATTTCCTTGTATGAGAGATGCTCAATCCCCTTAATTGTTTTAGTGTCACTTTGTTTGACTCTATCAAGTAGCTCTGTATCTCTCTTGTACTGAGAAGTTCAGATCTAGACACAGCATTCCAGATAGGGCCTCACCAGTGCTGTATAGAGGGGAAGTATCACCTCGCTTGGCCTGCAGGTAATGCTTTGCCTAATGCAGCCCAGGATGCCCCTAACATTCTTTATGGTAAGGGCACCTTGTTGACTTATGTTCAATTTGGTGTCCATCAAGCCCCCAGGTCCTTTTCTGCCAAAGTGCTTTCCAGATGACCATTCCCAGCATATGCTGGTGCATGGGGTTGTTCTTCCCCAGGTGCAGGACTTTGCACTTGTTTACCTTTGAGGTTCCTGCAAGCTCACTTCTCCAGCCTGTCAAGGTCCCTGTGGATGACATCATGATCCTCTGGCATATTGGCCACTCCACCCAGTTTTGGTCATCAGTAAACATGCTGAGGGTGTGTTCTGCCCCATCATCTAGATCATTAATGAAGATGTTAAACAGGATTGGACCCAGATTGGCCTGAGGGTACGCTGCTATTTCCTGACCTCCAGCCAGACTTTGTACCACTGATCACCACCTCCTGGACCCAGCCATCCAGCCAGTCTTCAGTCTGCTCACTGTCTGTTTGTCGAGTCCATACATCAACAGCTTCTCTATGAAGATCTTATGGAAGACAGTGTTGAAGTCATTACTGAAGTCAGGGTAGACTTACATAGTCCTAGAAATCCTGTTTGCCTTTGACATTCCAGATGTGCTTTGGCTTTTCTAACCACATCTCTGCATGCACAGACATTGTCTCTGTGTCCTTCTCAGGTTACTTGTCCCTTTCTCCACCTTTTGTATACTTCTGTTCTATGTTTGAGTCTTGAAATGTCTATTTGATTCCTGAATATCTCAGACTGTCTGTGGTGAACATCTACTTTCATGTGCTTCTGCTTGTGGATATAGATTAGAAGTATTCTGTGTTTGCAAACATGCTTTTATATTATATAGAATTATATATAGAAATATATATATATATTATATATAGAATTACATATTTGACTGTTTCTTAAAGGCAAGAAGCTAGCAGTGCCATACCATTTGCACTAGCCTTATGATGATGCAGATGTTATGAACTGTAAGGCTCATGAAGAAACACGTCAGGTTCAGCAGCAGCTCCACACTCGTAATTTCTTTTCGCTTTCTAATTGCTGTATTTGCTCAATAGCCTGGTAACATTCAGAATCTGCAATGTGAAAGGTAGAATTTGAGAGGTGTTGAGCATGCCTTCTTCCTGAATGGGTTTTAATAATCTTTTTAATTACATTTTGAATTCATATAAAAGGCAACTTAAAATACAATGAGGTAACCAAACTTCTTAATGCTATAAAAACAACATCTTGTGACTTCATCAGAGTCTAGCTTTGGAACTTGCAGCTACAAGGGTAAAAACTTATACAAGTATACACTAGTAAGTCGCACTGAAAATATGGTTTTCTGCTCTCCACTTGGTGATAGTAACACAAAAGTTGATTGATAGGTATTTTTATTTTTTTTTTATGGTGGTTATTCTGTTTTTTTTAGGGCTGGATAGGTGACTTTGCTTCAATGAAGATCTTGCTTAAAGACCTCGTCCACTTGTTAAAAGTTCAAATCTTCCCCAAGCTATCCATAGCTCCCGATAACTGTTTTACATGTACTGGGGTTTTTTTCTTCATTTAGATCCTGCTTAATGAGGAAGTCTTCTTTAGTGTCAAAGGTCTAGGCATTATTTATAGGGTCACTATATTAGAGAAGAACATTGTCTTTGGTATAATAAACACTATTTATCAAGTGGTTATAAGAGTATTACAGTGATGACTTCCAGGTACAGAATTATGCTTCTCCAACTGATTTACAAGTGAACTTTTAAATACTTGTAGTGAACTTTAGGTTGTTTGATTTATATTATATATTAAAAAATTACATTTATTAACTGATTAATTTGTTTTTTGTTTTAAATACTCATCTTCCAAGGGGAAGGGGAGGGAAGGAGGTGGAGGAAGCATTCTGCTGTGTTAAGTAAACCTTAATTAATAAATAGGATAATGTACCTTGCATTGTGTAAGCTTTGCTTAATAACTCATCTGTACAATGTAAGAATAAGTGCTAACCAGTCCTTTACTAATTTGAGATACCTTGGTGGTGCTGGAAAATTTGATGCTATTACAAATTTCACCATGGCAAATACATAGAAACAATATTGTCCCTATATTATTTTTTCTGTGTTAGTTTTTTTCTAATTTTCAAAGTACTTCTAGAAGCTTCTAAACAATTGTAACACAAAATAGTTCTAATCAAAAATAAAGTTAAGTACTAAGTTGCTGCTTATGTATACATGCTGTTGCCCCTTGCGGTTATTTCAGTTATTGCAGTGACCAATCAACAAGACAATAGATCTAGGTGTTTTTTTGCGTTACAGGCAAATACAGACATGACTATTCAGTTTACAAAAGCTGATGCTGAGTGATCAGGCCAAGAGAAAGTGGTGTGAGAGGTGCTGCTGACATCTGAAAGTCATTACAGTAGAATTCACTTATTTATTCTGGTTGAAGAACTTATGAGATAGCTAAGTTTATCTAATGGCTTTATTTGCCCACCCTGTGAAAGTGGCTTCCTTTTATGAAAAATTATTTTTAATTTTCATAAATCAGATGCTAACCTTTACACAATAAATACCCATTTATTTCAGAAGTATGAGTCTAAATCACTTCTGTTACTAAGTATGCAGTAGTTCTTGCTTACAAAGCCTGTAGGCTTTAAAAAATTGTAAGGAATTGGTGCTGGTTTGATGTTACCCCTCCCTTCTCCCAGCTAGCACTTTTAAAGGGAATCTGTACCTGATTTGAAGGCAGAAACTACATATATATTATAAAGGTTTGTATATACATGCATAATTGTAGTAAAATTAACTTAATGGTTTCATTTCTGTGGGCTGAAAAAAAAAAAGATGAAGAGCTGTGAGTCATTGTAGGACCTCTTTATTGCCAGTTGGTATTGGAAAAGTACTCAGAGGCTTTAGAGATTAGCTAATACATAGTTACTGAAACAGCAGAGGGGTGCATGTTAAAAGCTGCTGTGTCCATTGTGAAATCCAGTTTGTTGTGGCAGAGCCAGGCACATGACATGCTAACTTCAGTGCTAG
The DNA here is from genome assembly GCA_013398125.1 of Aegotheles bennettii. Lineage (NCBI taxonomy): Eukaryota > Metazoa > Chordata > Aves > Caprimulgiformes > Aegothelidae > Aegotheles > Aegotheles bennettii. The sequence continues at coordinate 353,431 of VZRW01012965.1, forward strand.
TCTTAGGAGGCTCCACCCAAAGTTAAATCAAGTTGGAGGGAATAGTCATAATTTTGTACTTAGATTTGCTTTGGGGAGAAATACTCTTACAGGGTCTATAAAAGAAACTATGTGACTTGAAGGACAAACACTTCCTCTCCCTGAGCCCTAGTAAGCTCTGCCCTTGATGTCCATAAAACCTTCTGCAGATTTTTATATGTAAAACACTAATGGACATGTGCTTTGAGATAGTTTCAGTATAACTTTAATTATTCAGTAGTACAAGTCTGAATTTTATTTGTTTGCTCTCAATTATTGTTATCCAACAAACAAATCATTGCCTTCCTGATTTTTACAGTCTGGACAAGTATGAATAATCACTTCTGAAGAACTGTAAAGAACAGCCGTGCTAGCAGGAGCTGCTTTGTGTGTGTGTGTGTGTGTGTCTTCAAGATGGTAAAAAGCCTCTTGAAAATGATACTGATGTAGAAAAAGACAAAGTAAAGGCCTCCTGAGAATTACAGTATCTGGACTTTGAATATGCTGAAATAAAGCTCTGAAGGAATTGTAAACCTGAAAAAACAAAGATAAGAAGCCTGCAGTAGAAGTGGTAGTAAACTCTAAATTACATTTGAGTATCAAGGCAGTATGTAAAAGCAGTTTTGAGACTTCTGTTGGTGGAAGAAGAGGCTACTAATCTTTGTCATGGCTCTAGACATATAAATACTGAAACTTTAGTGCTTTTTCAGAACTCTTTTTATTATCCATAAGTGTTTAAATATATAGGAAAGACAGCATATGTGATTGTCCTACAGGTTTTGAGACAGATTATTGTTTGGTGGACCTGGTCAGAAGTTCAAAGATTTCAGTGAATGATAAACTTCTCCAGAACTGAGAGGGGTTCTCCAAAATACAGTGTGATTATGCTACAGAATCATTATATCCAAGCTGGCTGGTACTCAAAATTTCAATAAAACCTGCCTACACTCAGTACCAGGAAATCGTGCTGTATCAACACTGTATTTGTTACAAAGTGATTAGGATGAGTTGATTGCACTGCTGATTTACTCAGACTCTTTGGAATTAATTTGTTGGTGTAACTTGGCACAAAATTAAATATGTGGCTATTTTTGAATATCACTCCAGTCATCTCTGCCAATGGAGTAAGATAGATAGGATTTTCCAATTAAATATTTTTTAATTGTAATTATAGAGGGCATTTCTTCATAGCTCATTTGTTTTATATAGGCTGTCACAAGTGAATTACAGATCTTTCACAAACAGAATATGTTGGACCTTACAACTGAGACAGCTGGAGAATGTGCAGAGGTAGTTTTGCTGTGTTTTCAGGAGAGAAATAATACTTTTGATTAAAAACAACAAACTTAAGTACCATATCTGTAAATGAATGCAGAGCTAATTTATAATAGAATTTTCCTGGAAAGTAATGAAGGCTTTAATTCACAAGTAGTTAATGAGAATAAGTGTCTTTCATAAGAAACCCTTGAAGTTGGCAGAAACAGTAACTTTGTAATCTTGCGTGAGAGAGAATTTTGGCCTGGGAGTTAAGGTTGCTATCCATCAGGAACTTACAGAGTTTTTGAGTCTGTTAGGAAGGCACACTGATAGCAAACATACTTGACTAAGTCCATTGTCTACCTAATCGCTTCAAGTTTAGTGCATCCAGTTCTGGGGTCCCTAGCACAAGAAAGACATGGCTAGAGCAGGTCCAGAGGAGGGCCACAAAAATGGTCAGAGGGCTGGAACACCCCTCCTGTGAAGAAAGGCAGAGAGAGTTGGGGTTTTTCAATCTGGAGAAGAGAAGACTCCAGGGAGATGCTATTGCAGCATTTCTTTATATAAAAGAGGCTTATAAGATAGAGAGTGACTTTTTATCGAGACCTGTAGTGACAGGACAAGTGGCAACAGTGTTAAACTGAAAGAATGTAGATTTGTATTGGACATAAGGAAGAAATTTTTTTATGATGAGGGTGTTGAGACGCTGGAACAGGTTCATGTCCCTGCCTGTGACAGGGAGGTTGGACTGTATCTTTAAAAGTCCCTTCCAACCCAAACCATACTATGATTTCCAGAAAGGAAAAGGCAGCAAGCGTGATGTCAAGTTTCACACTACTGTTAGCATAATCCTGTTTTTAAGTTTGTCTTATCTCCCTCTCTCACCTCCTCATACTCCTGCTCAACTTTGTTCCTGTGTTTGCATAATTCCTGTACTTCCCAGGTTGCCACTAAGTACTGTGCTTAGTATTTGACACGTGATTTGTTTTTACATACAGAATGGCCTTCTCAGGCAAACTTGGGTTGTTGCTTTCATCTCACTTTGTTGACCATACTGTCTTTATACAGCCTCATTAAAACTACAAGTTGCTTTTAAATAGTGATGTTTTGTTCTTGTGTTTAGATTGCACATTTGTGATGCCTTTATGGAAATTAACTTGAGCGTGAGTATCAATTAACTTGAATGTGATGTAAGATTAACCTCTAAGAAAACAGGCACTAGAATAACTTTTTACTGAATGAGGGATCACAGATTACTCATTTGTCAAGTTTAAATTGGAAAGTGCTTAAATTCACAGGTAAGGACAAAAACAAGTCGCTGTACAATAAGCAGAATTTAATGATCAGCAGTGTGATGGACAAGGATTCATATTCCTCATTATTTTTCTGAAAACCCACTCTTTTCTTGAAACTGTAGGGCTTTCAAGGTAAAGTCTTTAACAGCTTCTTAATCTCTAACCTTGAGCATGTCTCTGTCCTTTCTTCCGTTTGTGCCACTTGCAATGTGCTCCCTTGGTTGAAGTTCTTACAGGAGGAGCATGGAGTTGTTTTATAAGTAGTTGGAGAAAGGGAAAGGATTTTCTTCAAGGTGATAGGTTTGTATCCATAGCCAGAAAAATTGTGATTTGTGTGGAGACTAGCAGCTGGCTTAGGTGCATAAAATGCCTTACATAGCTGATCTATATGTGTTGCTGGGAGAGTTGATTTCTCTCAGATCAGTTCTAAGTTCCTGTTGATTTGAGTAACTTTGTGTCTTTGCATCCTTTTATGATTCCTTACTGTGTAAGAAACCTCTTTGCTGTGCCCTGGCAGACGCTCTTACTAGTTATAATTGAGCCACCTCAGGTACCAAAAGCTTCTAGCTATGACAGCATGGATCTCTGCATGATTAATTTACTCCTACCCTCATAAGCTTTGCAATGCTGCAGTCAGGCTTGTCAGCAAGATGATTTGTTGCTTTCGTAGATTCTGGGTCTTACAATGCCGTCTTTGCTATAGTAAGAGGGGTCATATTAATAAAAACAAGAAGGAAGCAAAATAGAAACCTGAAGTTTGAGGAACTGACCTTCTCAGGAGCTGTAATGACGCATCTGTCTGAAGTTTGATGGTAAGCGAGAGCAAAAGACTTGTGCAGTTTCTAACTGGACAACACTGTCCTGTACACTGGCATCTGTAAGACAAACTGGTGTGACCAGCTTGTGTTGCAAAACATGAAGTTTTCTTTCTGCATGCGTGGTCATAAAATCTTCAGGGAAACACGTTTTTGTTGAAACTAAAGTGTGTCTTTTCTGGTATCTGAATGTTGTTTAGAAGGATTGTCACTTTACAAACAGCTTCATAGCCAGACCAGGAAAAGTGAAAGTTGCTTCTCGTTCATCTTTACAAACTTAGAATGCTTAATAATACATATTCAAATGTAATTATGAGATTCCTGTTCATGATTGCTTCTTAAGTCATTGTAACAGTGTAGGTAGATGGTATGAAATTAAACTTCAGGTTTTTTTAAATATTAGTCCTTTGTCTTAAAACGGGATTAACAGACAGAATCAGTATGAAGAAATAGTCTGTTTTCAGCTGCAAGCAGAAATGCAAATACTGATCTTAACTTGATGGGACATGGAGCTTTTCAAACATTGACTTCTTTTCCGGTCATTGGTTGGTATGCTTACCATGGAGCTGGTGGAAGTTTTCTTGCATTAAAGGCTGGCTGTTCTCTGCCGTGTTTTTAAATGACATGTTGGCTAACCACTGAAAACTGTGTGGTTGATGGATTTTTATTATGTTCTCTCACACTTTTATTCTTAGCAGTAAACTATCAAGGAAGGGTCTTGTTGACTTTTAATTCCTCATCTGCAACTGCTGTGAGATTGGCATGTATCACTTGATGAGTTATTTTTAAGTAGTTATCAATGACTTTGAAGCCAAAACACTTTATTGGCAAAATAGTACCTTAGTTTTAAAACCTATTAAATTCCTTTTACATTTCTCTATTATGAGGAAGTATTTATTTCAAGCAAACTCTAATGAAGGTTTTCTGCAATGAAGAATTAACATGAAAGAAAAGGGAAAGGCAAGAGTGAAGGGGGAAAACCCAGAACAGCTGTGTTGGTTTTCTGTGTCTTCTCCATAAAGCCTGGCTGCACAGTAGAGGACACGGCAAGTTAATATCTCTTAGTGAGTGTTTCTGACAGTCTCAGACTGTGGGTTTTTTAGTATTTCTGGCTACATACTTCTGACTCCCATATTTCACTTGATGTTTCCAAATCAATATCCTTAGAACTTGCAGGAGAAATGTTGAAAGGAGGATCTTGGGATTGTTGGTGGAAGTTTTCAGGAACATATTACTCACTTTTCATCAAACAATACGGAGTCCAGCTGCAGCTTCATGCTCCTTTAATTGTAAATCCATGAAAACTCAACCTGATGCCAAAAATAATTAGCCACTGATGGTAGCCACAATGATTTTCTGTAGCAGCTGCCTTCCGACTGTTCTGTCGCAGTCAAGTGCAACAAGCAAGATGAAACAAGGTAAACATTAATTTAGGGCAATAGTCAGATTTAGGGTTTATGCATGGCAACATCATTTTAGGAAGCTTCTGGCTTTCCTATTATCATTCTTTGTTACAATGTTGTGTAATGAAGGATGTACTAGAATATTAGTGGTGTACAGAAAGCATGGGGGGGAGGGGGAGGGGATGGCAACCCAGAATTCACATTACATAGTTCAAAAAATGAGTTTTTCTCTTTCTGGTATCAAGTCTGATTCCCATGAGTGCCTTACTTCCTGTGTCTCCTTTTCTTTATAAACACATCCTATTCTGTTCTGCTAAAGATGCCTACAAATAGGCAAAAGTAATTAGCTGACTGCTGAGGTAAGAGATATTTTAAACGTAGAAAGAAAGCATAACTTTTCCCCTCTTATCCCCATGCAGTGCACAGATGCATTTTTGGCAAAAAAAGATATTTCAAGACAGATACTTAAGGCTAAATTGGTTATAATCCTCTGCATAATACCTTGAGTTTGTTACAGCATTAGTGCTAATTATAGTATTCACTAACTGATTAGCTAGACTAAATATTTCAGGTGATCATAGGAAAGGGTATATTGTAAAGATGAAACTTACATTTTAGAGGGATTTTATTGAGAGCTGTTCTCAAAGAGATCACTTCAGCTCAGTGTCTCTGAATGAAAATAGAGATCAAGTCATTCAGAGGGAACTCTTGATGACAAGTAGGATAGCATGGACTATGGGGGCAAAGGAGCTTGTGCAAAATTCACTTTCAACAAATCTAATAAGATAATAACTTAGTTCAGCAGGAGAAGATTTAACTATAGATTTTGAAAGAGGAAAGTTGCACATTACAGCTAATGTATAGACTTTATGCCCATAAGCTTCTGTGGCAGGTCTTTCTCTGTAGGTCTTAACTGCAACAAACTAGGTGCTGCATATATATACTTGAAAAGTACTTGGAAAATGTTGATTTCTAGCATTAAGTACAGTTTGTAATATAACCAGTATTTTGTGTTGCCAAAGTTCAAACCCAGTTTCCATTCCCTGTGGTGTATGGCAAGAGTATCCTTTCAAGTGTCAGGAGTTCAAACTCCTGTTCATAAATCCTATTCATGTATAGGTTTCTAGGGATGGTGGAGAAATTATGAACATATTGTAGAATAAGGTATGATAGATCCAGACGTGGCTGATTGCTCTTGAGTTGACTATTAATGAGGCATCCTTGCATACCTCAGGTAGAAGCTGAGTATTCTGAATTGTCACTGGAACATCTGTAATGAGTTCTGAAGGCTTACAGCACCTGAAAATCACTCTTACACGGCTGGCTGTGACAGGAAGGTTTTCTGAGCCATTGCAGAACTAATTTTAGGGTCTTAGAGTAAACGTGTTTTAATTTTTCTTTCTTGAAACACTTAATTCTGGATTGTAAGTCTTTATAAATTAACTTGAGCAATCTCTTTTTGGTGTGTGTCTTATTTTTTTGTTATTAACTATGAAAAGGCATACAGAAGTCTAGCAATATGTATGTCTATTCATTGCAACCTTTTAAGAAAATGAAATCTATAGCAATTTTTCTCAGCTACTCAATGCTAGGAAAGAATGGCTGTTATCCAACATCCTAATACCTATAGTTGTATTAGCTGTGTATCATATTTAGAAGTACAACTTAGGAGCTTTGAGAAAGATGAGTGCATAAATTGGCTCCTCTTTACTGTCCTGGGAAAACTAGTTCTGAACTGTATTGCAAAGAATATATGGAATGCTGTAAAGTTGTGCTAAACTAGCTTTACTTATATCAGTGTTCTTCTGTGAGATTCCCTAGTTTCAGTTCTGGTTTTACAACTATGTAATTCAGTTGATTTCAGAGAAGTCAGTCCTAATTTTTCATTTCTGTAAATCATACCTTAGAGAAGCCTTTCATAGGACAAGAAGGACTTGCCAGAAAAGAGCACTCTTTTAGAATCCAACAGAGCAGTTTCATTTGAATAAAAATGTAATATTATGAAAGATAAAGCTTTTTTGTATATGCAGTAGCTATAATTTGCATCGACAGCATGTTGGGGAATAGATTCTCTTGATACATCTTGCTCCTGGAAACCATTTTCTTGCTCAGTGTATTTAGAGCACTGAAGATGATGAAGACTAGCTGTCCCTGACCTGACTCAGAAGGTAAACTATTAGTTGTTTTGAAAGATATTCCCATTGCCAGTGCATTGTTGATTTAACTGTTACCAAGACTACATGCAAAGTTATACTATTTTTTCCCTGTTTATTTTTCAACGCACAGTAGAAGTGCATCGAAATGTTGGCGAGGTGATAACGGCCAATGTGTCTGTGGGCAGGGAAAATAAAAAATGGGGTCAGATGTATTTTATATCCTGTTTTCTCTCTGAAGTTGCTACTCCCTTAGTTTCTACTGTTTGACTTTACTGTTAGCCAGTGAATCCAATTTCCTATTTCTACATGCCAGTATTCTTTCTTCCAGTGCAAGAGGAGGGGGTGTGGTGGAAGCCTTTCATGGCTTGTGTAGTTCATTTCAGCAGGAGATTAATGAACAAAAAGCAATACTGTATCCATGTGAGACACCAGAAGTCTAGCATCCCTATCAGAGGATGTGAATGAAGACCTTGAAGACACCAGGGCAGCTGTGCAGTATACAAATTTGTGATGAGTGTCTGAAGTCAGTGTTATGGAAGGGGATGCCTGTGAAAAAGGTACCCTTCAAGGGCACGCCAGTGGTTCCTTCCTCTAGTTAAGCAAGTGTGGCCTGGAATAAAGATACATGTGGAATGCCTTGTAGCGTTGCAGTTGTGGCAGGAAACACTGCCATCATATAGTGGGGAGGAACCAGAAGTCACTTTTTCCCTTTTTCTTTTGTTAGCTTAGCTTGAGCATCTACATGAGAGTAATTATACAGGTAGCCTACTATGCAAGGAGTTCTGTCTCATAGTATTTGGTACCAAGGCACAGGATTTCTGATATTTATACTACATGCACTCAAGGAATGTATTTTGTTGTACAGTGTGACCTTTTTTAATGCAAAGGATTTTGGAGTTATACTGTCAGATAAGGTACTCGTACTAAAAACTGTCCACAATGTTTTATTATTTTGTAAATTTTACATATTTACGTATTTACATCTGTGTGCAAATAAATATATAAACATACACATTTGTATTTAGAGAGATAGTATGGAAAAGCTTTTAATCTAAAATACAGATTTTATTTTCCAAACTTATGACGTGGATCCTGAATTGAATTTTGTGGTTTTGAATTCTTATTTTGTTGAGCATAATGAGGAATAAAGTTGACAATGGTTATAACTAGAGAGTTATTCATCTTTGCCAGAGAGTAAAAGCTCCACATTTCTGCAACCCTCTTCACTTGCTGTTAAATTTGACTTCAGAATAGCATGGATAAAACAAAATACTAAGTAACAGAAACACTTTGCATATCAATCATGGAAAAAGGTACCTAAGTGTTAGAACAAGTTAGTATTGATTAAGGAGTTAAAGGTCATATAGTAACTAGTCAGCACAGAGAAAGTAGAGGGTAGAAAGACATACCTTGTGGTGACCATGAGCTACCTGAACCGTTGTGCTTCCATTGTGCTCATCAGTGTCATAAACTGTCTGAAGAGAAGGGAGAAATAATAAGAAAGATAAACCTTGTTGATGGCACAAGTTACTTCAGTTAATGAAAACTAAAGCTGATACAGCTAGGAGTGCAAATGCTTCATCACTGGACATTGAAGAGGTAAATGAAACTGTATTCCTAAATGGTGGATAGTAAGAAAATATGGATGGCAAGAGGAGGCAATAAACGATCAAACTTGAACCATGCTTGTAGGCAGATTGATTCTGAATTGGCTTTTTCTCACTATGAAAGGTAGGTCTTATCCCTCTGAACTTGTTTGGAACAAAGGTTAATATATGGTCAAAGTTCAACTGGCAAGAAAAAAAGCAATTAGCACATTAGTAGCAACTGTGCATCAACAAAGCAGGATACCTAATCATGCAACTGTATAGAGTCACATTGCACCCACATTAGCGCAGCACAGTTCAGTGTGTCACCTCGATATTACAGGGTTCAGAAATAAAGTGCAGAAAAAGGAGATAAGGTGTTGTCTGGCTTCTGTTGGTTACAGAGGAAGTAGCAAAAAGGGTGTGAAAAGAAAACTGAAATGAAAGCTTGAAATAAAAGGTATCATCTTTTTCAGTAAGACTCAAAACTTGCCTTGTCATCACGTGCCTTGTGACTACCAACAATACGGATCAGCTCATGAAGTGCTTAGAGAAGTTCTTGAAAGAAATGTTTTGTCTACATTTATGAAAAAAAAAGATATTAATGAGCACCAGTCAAGACAGTTTTGAAATTGCAGGATGTCAAAAAGATGTGGTTGTGGGGAAGTACTGCTCTACAAGTATTTGATTGTTGGTATTTATATTTATTTGAGAATTGATATCTTCTTCAGTCACTTCAATTACTGCAAGAGGTGTGATACTGAGTCTCAGTGTGCCCTTAGGCCTGACTCACACTGCTGCTGTTGGGCTCTGAACTGATTTCAGTGTGCTGTACCTGTATCTGGGCTAATGATTAATATCTGAATTATTACCGCAAGTGTTTCCTGCTGTGCTTGATGAGAGTCTGAGGTTTGTTTTTGCTGAAACTGTCCATTGTAACTCTTACAGTCTGTTAAATTCTTTGAAGAGAAGGAATTCTTTCTCTTCTTGCATGGACAGATTGAACCTGAGAGAACCTGAACAGCTCATCTTGCATATCCTGTGTTGCCATACGGTTGTGGGACCCTACTGATTACTTGTATGTTGGTGTGCATTTGATCTTTTTGTTGCTTTTTACCTCTCCTATTTTACACTTTTAAGCAGTGTCATTATTTTGGTGCTTCAGCAGAGTTGCTTCTATTGGAAAAGTGAGAAATCAAGAAGAAAGACAAGAATCTTCTCAACAAACTTCTGAAAGGGAAAGGGTAATTGGTTGACTGGATATTGTAGCTCATCGTTGCCAAAAACTCTTTGCTGGAATTAATGAAAGGGAAAACAGGAAAGAAAATCAGTGTAGACAGATGCCTCTCAGGTGTCCTGTGGATTCCTGCATTTTGGGTTTCAGAAAATAACTTCTGATATACAATAAAATAGGCTGTGGACCGCAGTCTTTTTTTTTTCTTTTTACAGAGAAGTAGCGAAAACCTTTTAAAAACAGGCAGGAAAGGTCTTTTGCAGGTGTTTGACAGTATGAGTACAGAAGCAAGATGAAACATGAATGTTTCTGTGAAAATGACACCTCTGTTTCAGATGTTTTGATGATTTTGTATAGGAAGAATGGCTGTACATTTTGTGCAGCTTTTATTATTGTAATATAGGGATGTGTCTTATTTTATTGCAATTTTTATATATTCAGTGCCACAATGTATGTTGGAAATTTCCTAAATAGAATAGCAATTTTGTGGAATAGGGGCTTAGGAGTGACAAGTGTATGATCCAAGACCTAAGAATAAAACTGAGCAGAACTGCTTCTTTCTTGACTATTTAGGTACTTCACACATCATAACCTGGACATAATTTTTTTCTGCAAGTTCCAGCATTTGTGTCCCAGGAGTTATAGTGATGCCTCACTGAAAATACAAAACAATCTGGGTTTATCCTAAAGATATCTGTGTAAGTAAAACAGCTGTAACTGTAGTTATGGCTTATGGCATCACTTTGGACAAAAATGTCTTCGTTTGCTGGTAGAAAGAGACATGTTTGGAGATATTTAAATGAAGTTATGCTGCTTACTTGGGAAGCAAGAACGACTTTTTGAAAAAAGCATTAAGGAACAGACTTAGCGGATAAGTACTGGCCCTATCATAAGTAAAGAAGGGGTGATTTGAAAGATGTTGAGGGAAGAGAGAAAGAGAGAAAGAAAGCAAGCTGTTTTTTTTCTTTAAAGTTCTCCCCTACACAATGGGAAAATCTTCATAGTCAACAGACCCAAACCATGTCAGTGTTTAATGGGGGGGATAAATCCCTGCTCTTATCTAGTACATGTCAGTCTGAGTTGTTAAGAAATGAACTAAAATGTAGGTAAAGATAAATGGAGAGTGAGCAAACTTCCTTCTTCGAGGAAGTTTCTCATTTGGCCAGTTCCAGCCCTTCTTTCAGTTCCATTACATGTGTGGAGTTGCTTGGAGAAATGAACTCAGTATTGTAGGCAGACACTATTAAGGCATTATGACATCACCTTCTCCTTGAGTCCTAGTAATCCTTCACCTTTAGAGTTCTCTATTGCATATGTTGCACTAGTGAAATTTCTTCCATTAAGATATTCAAAAGGTTCAGTAAATTTAGATTTGTTGTGTCCCATACAGAGAGAGAATTGAGTAGAAAGCTTCTCCTCAGATTAGACTTGCTTTGAAAAAATAAGGGAACCTGTGTACAGGATGTTTGTCCTTATTAGTTTCTGGGTTTTGCTGAGTTAATCTAGGAATAGGCTTTACAGGAGTAGCCAGCAGCTTCCAGCAGCCTAAAACTTTTTTTTCTTAAAAAAGTAGATATTGCATTTCATCTTCAGCTACTTTTCTAGAGCACTCTAAATGAGAAATAAATTTTCACTGGGCTCTGCATGATTCTATAGCTGTTGTGATATACTTCCATAATTAACTGAAGAATACATAATGTGTATCCCTTTTCTTGTACGTGTTTCATGGACACTAGGAGTAGTTGGACATTTTATTTGCACATGGGTTGTGAACATCTTGTTAATGCTAGTAGGTTCTTTTCCTGATGTACTGATGTGAATATCATTTCTACTTGCTTTTTTTTCCTGGCACTTTTAACACAGTGGAATATATTTGTTAATAAGCCACACTTAGAGCTCTATTTGTCGTTCCTAGTTTTTGACTGCTGAGGCTTTAATTTTTTCCTGCTTGAGAAAAGCGGTGACCCAAATAGGAACTTTGCAATAGAAGAAGCATATTTCCTTTCTGTGAAGAGACTTAAGGTTGTATAGTTGCAAAAATCTTACGGACAAAAGAGTAAATAAAATTGTTTCACGTGTCTGTTTAAAGATGAACTCATTAAAAGCACCTAAACTAGGAAAACCCACTTTCTTGATGTTTAAATATGAACCAGTTGATTTAACAGAGATAATATCTTAGTGCAGTAGAAACTGAACTTGGAGGTCTAGGAATTAAAAGTATACCAACTTCATTGAAATCCTACAGACACGATTTCTTGGTGTAAGATAAAACATGTGGGGAGGACTTGAAAGCAGGGTAAAACTTTCTGAAAAGTTGTAAGAGTGTATGAATAGTGTATCTATAACATAATTTAGCAGAGAGGTCAGGGTCTTCTATGTCAGAAAGCATCATTCTTAAACTCTTCATGTATTGCATGTTCTGAAATGAGCCAAATCCTTATCATGATTAGGTAGAAGTGTGAGAATCTTGTTTCAGGAACTTGAATAAATATCTCTTTCAGGGTTTCACAATGAAGATTTTTAAAGGGAAAAATAAATTCGAAGTATTTTTGGTCATATTAAACTTTCCTTTGCTAGGATGGCAGGCCTGAAACTGCCCCTGAGTGGTTCTCACTACGTTGTTTTTATCAGAGAGAAGTCAATTTTCCTCCCCACAATCTTCGCATGCATCTGTTTCTAACAAGTATTTTTGACAGATGGGGAGAGAAATGCCATTTTCTCATGCATAATGTGGTTTGTAATATTGCACACAGACCTTTAGATTGTCTGTAAAGATTTATCTCTGATCACTGCAGTAAAATACCACCTTATTTACAGTTAAATGAAAACCTCTATTTGTCAGACTCTTCCAGCCAAGTATTTTAAATGTCACAAAACAGTTGTTTGTTTCAGATTCAGTCTGATTTAGTATCTTAGTGTTTGCAGAGGGGAGAAGAGGGCATGGCTGATAATGTGAAGAAATGAAGCAATGTTCAAGTCTGGGAAGGTGCTGAGAACTTCCATCTTCCAGTAAAATCCAGAAGAATTGGTGGCACTGAGAGGCAAACTTTTAAAATAGAATAAAATTTAAAAAATAAAAATAAAAACCCAACCCTCCAAAAACCAGTGTAGTATGATATTTTGGAAGTCATAGTTCTGTTCTCTGTGTAAGTTACATGTTGTAACTGAGTAAACCAACAAGATCTTAGATATTCTAGCATGCAAACACTCTTGAGTGGCATACAATCATCTTACTGGTCACAAACTAACTAAACAAGTGAGAAATCCTGTTCAAATAGTGGTTTTTTGAGTTACTGGGTGACAAATGGAATTACACTGTCTGTTCCCCAATACAAAAATAAAATTCACCATTGATGTTGCAAGTTTGACATCTTTTTTCAGAACGGCAAGACTTGAGCTTTTTTGCCTTACTTTCAATTGCTTAATTTTAGTGACTTTATTTGAAGACAGGGAAAAATAATTTTACAATTAAAACTGTATAAACCTTTGCTGGTAAGGTGACTGACTCCAAGTACAAGTGGAATAGGGAAGGTTCTGGAAATCAGCTGATCAGCTCTGGCAATGCTGCTTTCTTTAAATGGTGTGTTTAGCTTAAGAAGCATGCAGTACAGTAGCTTTTCAACCTGCTTTTATTCTTTAATGCTTTGTACCTGGTAAGGATGTCAGCAAAAAAATGTGTAGTAGACTTGTGTATGTAAAAGCATAGAATGTAATTAGCTTTAAAAGAGCATATTGATAATATGGATTGTTCATTATTGAGGTGAGAGCAGTAACCAGATAGAAATTGTATACTTGGGAAAAAAAGACCACTTTGTAAAAGAGCTTGCACATGGTTTTGCTTAGTTCAGGTTGCTGCACACCTGTCTCTTCTAACTTGGGAATAGTCAGCAAAGTCCTTCCTGAGGGCGGGTGCACCAGTGCAGAGAGCTCCAGTGTTACAAGTCTCAGTAAAAGTTTGTTTTATGCATATATATAGATGCATAAAACATGTAACATAAAACATTAAATGAAGTTGCAGGTTTTGTTGACTGTCTGAGCTGTAGCATTATTTGCAAGATAATGGTCACTTTTTTTCCCTGCCCATTCCTTTGTCAAGCCTGTGCTGAAATCTGGGCTCAAACTATCTGCATGTCAAAGGACCATGCCAAGATAGTGAACAAGTGCAGGAGAGTCCCAGACTGGTTTTGTTAGTTATGTCAAAATGAATGATTGTCAGAATGCTTGAAAATAGGTAACTGGAAGGCATGCCTATATGAAAAGATTTTCTTGAAAAGTAGATTCAGGAATCCTTCTCTCTTGTGTAAAACTTACCTAAAATTATTCAGATCTTTAATTAGATGCAGTTTAGCAGTTTTGATTTTTGGGGTATGTAAGGGAAGTATTTAACTACTTAGAAGGATAACTATGGCAACTCTTATTTTTGTTGATGATTTGTTTTAAAAACAAAAACAACAAACAAACCACACATTAAAAAACCATAAACCCCACAAAACAAAACACACAGAACAAAAAATGTTAATGACAGCGATCTCTTAAACTTACAAGACAAACATTTAATCTCTTAAACTTTAGGTGAAGTTAAAATGGGGTGTACATAACCATCATATTGGTAGCTGAATGGTAAACCTGACCTAGTACTGAGCTTGCTGATCCTGATCCAGTACCATGTTCCTGTTAACAGGAGTACTCATGTATTAAGTGCTTGGCTGGAACTGAGCCACAATGTGCTTAGGACAGGGGAGAATGGTGTCTAAAATTAATAACATATGACAAGTGTTTGAGGTGAGAATTGAGAGTTCAGTTAACAGTGTGCTTCTCTCAGGGGGCTACTTGAAAGTGAAGGAGAAAAGAATAAAGATGATAAAAGGCAAATTAGGGCAAGATATATTCACCACTAGGATGTTGCCACTATTGGGGTTTTCCAGTTCTCCCATGAAATGTTCATGGAGAAATAATAGCTGTGATGCCAAGAATGATACATTTTTTTATTGGAGGCCTGCTGAAATCCTTTCACGTCTGTCACATTACATGAATTTGCATGGTTATGCAGAGCTATTCACAATAACAAAAATAAGGATATGAACTCTTGCAGAAAATCAGATAGTTACCAACTAATAAGCATGTCTAGCTAAGAGAAAATGTGTCAGATTAAATTCTGACCTAGAGTTTCCATGGGTTTGCAATTATGACTGCATCTGTAATAAAATCTTTAATATTTAAAAGTTAATTGTAGGAAAACTGTCTGCAGTAATCCATGTAGCTTCCATATTAAGCATACAATAGTTAATTTACTAGCATCAAGTAACACAAAAATAAGGAAATAAACTAAATCCTTAAGACTTGAATCTAAAAATTTAGCAAGCAAGAATGTATTTTTTGTCTGACTGGGAGGTTAAAGTCAAACTCTACAAGCAAAGGATAATGACAAGTGATTTCTTCTTTTCTAATAATGGCAATGTGTTCTTTCTATCTTATTTTATATGGGCAGTAAGCTGCAGGCAAGTATTCCTGATAGCTTTGCAAAAACTATAAGGAAGCCAAGCATATATGTACATCAAAAATTATAGTCCTTTAGACAAATGAAATTGCAGCATCATGGATTCAGTTGTAAAATTATATAAAAAAATGGCTTTTTTGTCTGAGAAACAAAATGGTCATAACTGTGCCTGACTTGCACAAACAAACTGTGCACAGGAGCCCTTCCTACCCAGAGGTCTGGTTACTTTCTAAAGCCATGACATGACCTGATCATGCTAAATACGTAATTTTAGAGGTACAAACCCCACTATAGAAACCTTCTCTATTGAAAATAAGTTTGAATTTATTTCCTAGAGTTTGACATGGTTTTCTTCTGTGGTTTTGATTGAAGTTATTTAAAATACTAGAAGATGGGTTACGGCTTCTAACTGAGAAGAAGATTTTTATCTCCAGGATGAAGCATAATTGGAAAGTAGGGGAAGGTTTTTGTTAAGAGAGCCGTTGAGCAACATGAGTGGAAGGTGTGGTTGAGTTACTACCTGCTTTTTGCATTACAAAAAGATAGAGAACCCCCGGTGCTTTAACATGGGAAGTACTAAATATCCAGAGTTTCATAAGCAATAAAAGCACAAGCCACTATGCTTCACCACAGAATTTTTACCACGTGTATAATGCATTGCTGCTGTACCAACCATATATTAACTGTACTTCTGCTCCAGTCAGTCATTTAACAAGATACATTAAGCTGCATTTTCATGTGCACTGAGGAAATCAACACTTTCTAATTAAGCTACATATCTCCAAAATTAGGAAATAATAACATGGGAAAGGAAGAAGAGAACTGAATTGGAAGGAAGTCAACAGTTTCTGCTGCCTTTATTCAGTTGTTCTGCTTGTGTAGAAAAGTGATTTGCAAACTATGTTTTCTCATAAGCAAATGTGCTCTACTTCTAATATTATGAGTTGACAAATAGCAACTCTGTTTTTCTGTTGTCTTTGCACTTCTACAAATAGTGAAGCCTGATTTTGTTGTGTTCATGTTGTAGTAATATTTCCCCACTTTGTACCTGATTTTTGCAGAATTTGTAAGAAACTGATATCTTTGGCCTTTGCTCTTCATCAAATTCATGTGAAATAGGTGATAAAGTTCAAAAGTTTCTGAAATGGACCTGGCAGGTGTCTGTATAAATAAACATTGTAATCACACAGATTCATTTGCCAAGAAAGCCAGGATGAAGTAATTGAATAAAACTCTTGTTTTATTTTATAGAAGCTGGTCCTGATACTTATGCTTTTACAAACATTAAATCCTATATAATTGTTGAAATTTATTACCAATTTCCTTATGAAGGTAGAGTTACCATTATAATGTCCTATTGCTGCTGACTTGGGGGGGTTATCTAGTTTTGTTTCTAAGGTTTTTGTCTAATATTTTTTCTTGGCCATCTGCCACCGAGCATTCTGCATTTGTGTTCAGCATGCCATTTGCAACTTCAAGTGAGATTCTGTCTGTCCTATCTCCTCACATACTGGATTCCTCAAAAAGGAAATATGTTTTATTTTTTATTTTTTTAATGATACTGATGTATCTGAGTTTTGCAGATCAATCTTTGGTTGCTCAAAATGTTTGTAGTTTCATACTGGCAGATTATCTTTAACATAGGTTAAAGATAATTTCTTGATCAGAGAAAGCATCTTGATCAGATGCTATGCTGGAGAAATGGGGATGAAAAGGCATACTAAACAAGTGTCACAAAATTGTAAAACTGAGTGTTAGCAGGGATTATTTATTCACATCTCTGAAATAGCTGAAGATACATAGATTGGAAGTGTATTTGTATAGGTAGGAGATAAATTTTTAATTGAAGAAGTGCATCCTTATTCTGGTGCTTCAAGTGCAAGAACAGCTCCCACCTTTGGCAAACCACTCTCTAACCTGGGTATTTTGAATGAGGCAATGTGAGAAATGAGTATTCGTACCACAGTGTGTCATGTCCACATTGCTGATTTCCCCTCCCACTCCCCAACCATACTTGGCTTTGAGCATGATGCCAAGACCCTTGAACAACATATTTAAGATAACTTTTGAGTAAGGGAGTTAAACTGCTCTTGCAAATATGCAGCCTATATCTGGAGTGCTACAGTTCTGAGGGGGAGCTGAGTGTAATAATTAACAGGTGGTTCAGCACTCACTATGATATTCTGAAAGTGCACGCATGAATGGGAACTTTATGAAAGGAAAGTATGAGAAATGCCAAGGTGTGGTTTGCAAAAAGGAAATCTCAATTCTTCTGAAACTAATTAAAATGACATTATGGATTTTAGAGATCAGACTCCCTTGTTTCCATATTATTTTCAAATTTATTGAATTGACAGCCCAACTCTGACAATATTCTGACTGCCCTAGAATATTAATAAGGTAGTTCTGTGCCACAATTTCATAGTGGAAAAGTATGATACCGATTTAAGTGCTAGAAAGTCATTTAGAATGCTATGTGGAGGTTGCATTACTTTAAAGAGTGAAGTAGGCTGTGTGATATGGGAACAAACTATTGGTAATGAGTAGTAGTTTAAGTACTGAGTAGCTAGATCATAAAGTAAAAATCTTGCTCTATTTTCTTAGGTTTGGTTGTTATTACTTACAAATCTAATGAGATTGGCTACAAAATTAACTTTCTGTGGAGGTTTCATAAAATAAATAAGAACAAAGTATTGTTACATGGGTGAATTTTATTCAGTGTGTTAGATTGTATTAGCATGTGGCTTTTCAGTCTGATTAGAATTTTAAACAGGCCTTGGAATTAAGAAGAAAAAGGAAATAGTTACATTTAAAAAAAGGCTCCAGAGCAGCTTCTTAGAAGGGAATGCTTTGACTTTGAAAAAGATAAAACTAGAACAAGTGTAAGATAGAAAGAAAATAATCCTGCTATTAACACAAAGTACTATAACACAGCATTTTTCATAAAGCAAAAATAAAAAGAATAAAGAAAAAATAGATAAGAGGGCAATATTCATAGTAGTCAGCTGTAGATCTATTAAGAAATCATAGTATAATTAATAATTTAAGATGGTAAAGTTTTATTTTTTTTGGCATTACTGCAAAGAATGCAAGATTGCAAAATTAGGAGCAGCTCTATCATTGCACTAATTAAAAAGGAAACTGTCACTGCCTGAAATTTGTTGTTACAATGAAGATCATTTCAATGCTTTTCTATGATCAGTCAGACTATGTTTAACAGTATATATTGATTTCATATATTCATAAATAGGGAGAGTCCCTCAGGGTAAAATATTGACTGAAGTGTACATATTGATTTGATTGTCAACATAAAATTAATATGTATTTAGGGGTTACCTTTGATATTTTAAGTTTGGAATAGGAAGGGGGAAAAAGGAATTGTGGTTTATCAAGTAGCATTTTCTTTGATAAATTTGATTTAATTGGGAAGGAAATGCATGGAAAGAACATCTTGATTTAAACATGACAAATACAACATCTAATCTCTTGTACCTGGCTAGTTGACAAGATATCTCATGGGAGTGATGCCTTGTGTAGAATATTCCTTAATAATGGTTTCTGTCTTAAAACTGCTAAACTACTTTATATACATGGTATATTCATAAAAACCACTTTATCTTATCTTAATATTAACGGTTTTAAACATTTCAGTTAGAATTTTAATCAGTGTAGAATATACTGCAAGATCATACTTGGGATGACAGTTGTTCAGATATTGCATATTTCATTCATTATGTGTATGTATTGTCTTTGTTACAAAAATCATGTAAAATAAGTAGGATGATTATGACCAGTGTGAAGACTGTGTATGACCAGTTGAGATGAGAGCTTTTGTTCTGAGCATATCAGATTCTCTAGGTATTTTAAACTGAGTCACTTCTACCAGCTATAAGAAAAGATGGACTTGGTAACAACAGTGTATTCTATTATTATTTTTTTTTTTTGACTTCCCCCATATTACTTGCGCAGACTTTGAAAGCTACAAATAGTTTGTCTTCTTAATTTTTGGTAAAAATTGTTGAATTTAGGCTGCTAGTTATAATATTTCTTCAGCCACATCTGAGAAATAACAGACTGTTAAAAAAATCAGATATGTGCAAAGTAGTGTAGTTGATGTCATCAGCTGATGTATGCTTTGTGGTCTGTTGTATCATCTTGTAGTAAATGACAAGTGAGTTCTTTCTACAGTGTTTCACCAACAACTTTCTTCTAAGTAGGTTTCTCTACAGGATTTTTCTCCTTTGTGGATTAAAATATTGTTTCTTATGAAAAGAAGAGGTAAGAGCTCAGCAAAGGTTGTAGTTTTATCATCCATATGTTTTGCTAGTAGGCTTTATCTGAAAGCAGTCTAATGTGGTGTTGACAGTGAAAGATATATTGCAGAATGTCATCACTGGCTTTGTGAAGATTGACTGAAGGTTTGGGTGGTCAGGTCGGGATTTATCAGGTTGGTTACAGAAGTTCTTGCAGCGTATTTCCAAATTATCTCAAGTCAGTGCAGCATGAGGTCCCACTCAATATAATATTGTTGTACTCATAGAGCTACTCAGCTTTCGCATTTAGATGAGAATCACCAATGACGTGAGGTTTAAAGCAAACTTGATTTTATAGACAAACCAGTATGTTAAGCTATGGTACTACTTAGATGTTGTTTTTTTTTCAGGAAACCTCAGACATAAAATAGTGTACAACATTGGTAACATCTATAACATATTTGGTCAAATCAAGTGATATTGAATTTAAGTCCCTTTAAATGTATTAAATGAGAAATGTGTCCAGCAAGCTATTGTCTTCAATCTGATCTTCAGATTTTTAATATTTAGTGGGATGACATATCAAGATCTGATTTTTTGATAACAATATAGCCATCAAAAGAAGAGCCACAGAGAAACACAAGACTAGAAGCTGCAATGTGTATGTTCCTTTGCTAGAACATTACCCAGAATGCAAGCTTAAAAAAACTTCTAAGTAGATAAAACATGGAGAAAAAGAACCACACACAAACCCAACACAATGGCCCGGAAAACCTGTTTTTCCATTAGGCAGAAATGTCTAAAGTCAGGGCCCATGTTTTGAGCTACAAAGTAGCTGTGAAACTGTAATGGGCAACAAGCCAATTTCTCCATTTTGTCCTAATTTTGAGAAATTTACTCACAAGTTCTTGTAGTATTTATTTTTTAATGTTAAAGCAAAAGTTATAATTTTTTGTGATGGTTAACCTTCTTAAAATACTTTGGCTAGATGGAGGTAATAAAACATCAGTGAAACACAAACACAGAATTCTTGCTTGCAAATGTGGGTGTTGAATAAATATCAAATTAGTTCTGGCTGTGAGTGTAAAAGTAAATAATAAACACACTGAACATTCTGCCAAGCATTTTCTTCTTGCAAAATATTGCTGGAGGGAACTTTTCTATTGATTTTTCATATTTTTACTTTAAAATTTTTAAATTCAAATCAGTATTTATTTTTGGTAATTTAATTTCATAATACCTCTTAAACTGAATAATCATGAAGCCTGTGCTGTCATCTTCAGGACCCTCTTTAGAAAGGTTTTTCCTAACCTTCCTGTATGCTGGTACAGCCTATATACAAATATTAATCTTACCCCCATATTTACGGAAAACAAATTAGTGCATCTTGTTTGGAACAAAGAAGTATTCAGACATAATTTTCAGGCCACATATTAGGACTTGATCCTCGTTCCCATGCAGTGATTTAGTAGTGTTACGAAACTTCCATTAATGCAAAAGAAGACATTTCTGTTATGTCATGCGTGAACTTTGTGGAGCATAGTGTTTTCAGGTGACTTCAAGTTGGAGATCAATTATATCATCAGTATTCAAGTGTATTTCATAGCAGTTTTGCTCTTGAATGAGTTTGTAATGGAAAGGTTTTCCAGGTCTACACATAGCTGTTGCTTGGAGAGATTTCACGAAAAAGGCAAGATTAGGTAACATTAAGGTAATACTACTTCCTTTTTATAGACCAATTTTTTATGTGATAGCAGACGTGATATTTTTAGAAAGGCAGAATAATATCCCATTTCTAGATTTAATGACATACTTGTAACAGAACAGTGCACTACTGGAGAGTGGATTAAATAAATAACTTCTGTGCCTCCTCAAGGTTGGAATTTAGGAACTTTCTTCAACAAAACCATTTATATGCTGTTTAGGCTTACTTGTTAGATAATATTTTCTTGTTTTGCTTTCTTGAATATCTAATGATACAAGCCCATTTTCTGTTTACCTCAAATGTGAATAAAATATGTAGTGAAAGCTATGTGGAGTTGTGATAACCAGGATTATGTTGAAGTTTTGGAAGTGTCCTAACACCTCTACAGGTTGTACAGGATTGTTTTAAAAAGCTATGAGAGAAAGCAAGTGATTTCAGTTTGGCAACTGGATTCCCCACTGCTGTCAAGAAGAAGTAATTCTGATGGTTGTAATACTTCCTGAAGTCAAGATTAGTGCTTTACTTGTACTCACCTTTCAGAAGACCCCAGAGGAACACGTAATGGGGAAACCCTTTCCTGCTGCTTTGCTCTTGATGTAGATGAAAGAAGCTTGACGTGTAATGAAAAACACACCCAGAACACCAGAGTAGAATGCATTTCTTTAGAAATCGTGTAAAAATTTCTCAGTACATTTAATTGATATCTGAAATGGCATCAGTTTCTTTCCTAAAGAAGTTATTCAGAAGGCCCTCCCCCCCTTCCTCCCCTTGAAAATTAGTTGGCTTTTACCCCAGAATTCTTTTCTGACAAAGTCTCTTTTGGTGATATTGACAAAGCTGCATGCATTCACTGATGATATGAATAAATTTTGACACAGTAAATAAGCTTTTCCTGGTATGTTTACTCGTTTACAGTAAGGTGACTTCTGTTCTTTTTTTAAAGACAATTTTCTTGGGTTAATGAATTGAGAACAGCCCTGAGGAGAAAGACTCGGGGGTCTTGGTTGATGAGATCAACATCATGCTTGCAGCTAGGAAAGCCAACAGTGTCCTGGGCTGCATCTAAAGAAGCGTGACCAGCAGGTCGAGGGAAGTGATTCTCCTCCTCTACTCTGCTCTCATGAGACTCCATCTGCAGTACTGTGTCCAGTTCTGGAGTCCTCAACATAAGAAGGACATAGAGCTGTTGGAGAAAGTCCAGAGAAAGGCCATGAAGATGATCTGAGGGCTGGAGCACCTCTCCTATGAAGACAGGCTAAGAGAGTTGGGGTTGTTCAGCCTGGAGAGGAGATGGCTCCAGGCAGACCATAGAGCAGCCTTCCAGTACCTGAAGGGTGCCTACGCGAAGGCTGGAGAGGGACTTTTTACAAGGGCATGTAGTGACAGGGCAAGGAGAACCAGATGCAGACTAAAGAAAGGTAGATTTAGACTGAATATTAGGAAGAAGTTCTTTCCTGTGAGGGTGATGGGACACTGGAACAGGTTGCCCAAGGAGGTTGTGAATGCCCCCTCCCTGGAAGTGTTCAAGGCCAGATTGGATGTAGCTTTGAGCAACTTGGTCTAGTGGGAGGTGTCCCTGTCCATGACAGGGGAGTTTGAACTAGCTGATCTTTACGGTCGCTTCCAACTTAAACCACTCTATGATTCTACTTGAGGGCAGAAGGGTGGTTCTCGAGGTTGAAAAGAAGATGACTACAGAACAAGGGATACTAGAAGATCTACAAAATCATGGATTGTATGTAAATAGCAAGTGAGGATTGTCTGCTCACTGTCTCTTCCAACACAAAAAAAATTATCAAATTATCAAATTGGGGGTGGTTCAGAACAAACAAGAGCTAGTTCTTCATGCATCAGCAGATTTATGGAAATCGTTGCTGAAGAGCTTTGGTGATGCAAGGAGTTGTGTAAACTTCAAGATACCTATATCACCTGCTCATAAGAGGTGTCAATTGAAAGATCCTAAACGGCCATTAATCTTAAAAGTTATCTGAATTTAAATTAGTTGGGAGGCTGGGAAAGTGCAAACTGACTTGAATTTGTTTTTGCAAAATTTATTCATGCTAGGTGGAGATGAGAGAGATTCCTGGTAACATCTGTGCACCAGAAAATGTAAGATGTTGAATTGCACAGAAAAAATGTGCTGTTGATTAAAATAAAGGTAATATTAATGTGCAATGTTCAAAGAGTAAATTCAAAAAGTCTTTAAATAGAAAGTAAAAATAAGTAACTTGTGCAAAATAACAAAATAGTCAGCATAGCTTCAGGCACCTGTCCTAGGCACAAAAACACTGGGACGTAGAGTGCTAAAATACTTGCTCCTTTGTAAGTATTTCACAAAGAATAAGATCATTTTATTGCTAATTAGACTCATATTGCTAAATGATCATATGTGTATTTTAAGTGAATAGACTATTTTTTGCTCTTGTATATGCTAATACTTTACCATTCTTCATAAAGATACTACCCTGATGATCAAACTTTGAATGTATCCACCACAATAGTGGTATTACAGTCAGTCCATTCTCACGGATAGACGTTTTAAAGTTTCAATGTAATTGCAGTATGTTCTCCTGTTACTGATAG
Source organism: Aegotheles bennettii (assembly GCA_013398125.1). Lineage (NCBI taxonomy): Eukaryota > Metazoa > Chordata > Aves > Caprimulgiformes > Aegothelidae > Aegotheles > Aegotheles bennettii. Next base: position 377,233 of record VZRW01012965.1, read on the forward strand.
TGTATCAATCTGATTCTACCAGTAATGTCTTTCTACATTTTGCATTAAAATCTGAAAACAGAAGGAAAAGAGCAGGTTCTTGGCTCTTTCTCCAGAGAGCTTACAACTTGTGTATGGCTGTTGCAGGATCCATTAGGAGCTGTTAAGTGCTAATTCTAATATCTTAAAACAAGCAAGAATTTTAAGAATAAATAGGGAAAAAGAATAAATGAATTATCAAAGATACTTCGTACTGTCATGTAGAGAATCTATTTTGCTGTAAAAGTGTAAAGATCAAAATGTGCTGGTGGCATGTTTTTAGTTGCACAAGGATTTGGGAGATTCATAACACATTTAGTTTTCTAAAAGGTAATTTACTTTCACAGTTAACTCCTTGGAGACTGTACTAAGTAGTTAAAACATGCACGTGGTGATAATGTCCATGATGACATAGAATAAAAATACCCTTGTTAAGAAGCTCTCAAGTACAAAAAAATCTAAAAACGCAAATTTTTCAGCCAGCACAGCATTTATTTTATAGGATGTATAAACACATAATGTTTCTGATGCCTGTAGGTTAACTAGTAAGTTTACATGCATTAGCATCTCTGCGCTTGCAATTTTTTGCACTTAAATCAGTGGTATTTAAGGTCAAATCTCGTGTGGTTTGTGAATCACTTTTAGATAAGACACATATGTATCTAAAACATTCCAGTTTCCAGTGTAAAGTCATTACTGATTCTGCTATGTTAGATAAGCACCCTGACAGAGGACTTAGGCTGAAGTGACAGCTTGCAAAATTGTCACAACCATTCATTAAAGCATTAGTAAGCAGGAACTCTTTGTCCATCTACTACATTGTTGTCTTCCAGCAGTAATGGTGTCGGAAGTTCCTTAAAAGATGAAGTCATAGGTGACCTAGTGCCTGTGACTAAATTAGTATTTGGCTTTAATTTGGAACATGAACATTAGTTTTAGCAAAAGTCTTTATGCTTTACAGCAGCCTGGAAGTGAGATAGCTACTGCATGTGACAAGTACAGGCACAGAACCTGGTATTGTGGAATTACACTAAGACATGACCTGCAGGGTACTGGTCAGCTGAATTAGCTGCACTTTTACCAGATTCTAGAGGAATGCAAAGTTTTTATAGTATGAAAACTTTCTATCATAATTACCTTTGTAAAGATAATTTAAAGAAAGGTCTTTCTACATCTCAGGAAAAGATATGTAAAAATTCTTCAGGGTATGATTCTGTAATAACTCTACTACAGCTTTAAAGTGGGTTGGGTTTTTTTCCTTAATTGGCATAAGTGTGTGTTCTGAATTCAAACACCCAGGCAAATGCAGAAAACTGACTTGTTTACATTGCAGACACTGGCCAAATAAGAGAGCATCAGGCAGAGAATTCAAACCAAACCATCTCAGTATTATGTGATTTATGAAAAATCTGCCAGCATCCGACATATGTATGATCTTCTCCTCCCAATCCTTCAAGAAAATAAAATCTTGTATATGCAGATTTCCATATGAAGCTATTTCTGCATTAAGTAAATCACTGGCATGTTGCAATTCAAGAGATGTGACATGTGATCTTGTACCATGACTTATCAGATCAGAATAACTGGAAGCAATGGCAAGTGAACGTGACAACTCCTGCCAGACCACAGAAATACAGTAGTGTTATAACCCAGTAACAAGGACAATAATGTGTGTCATGCTTGTTAGTAATTTTTTTTACTATTTTTTAAACTTTTTACCTCTGGTTTGATATGAAGTAAAAGAGGTATTAAATACAAAATGAGCCTGAGGAATGCCCGATTTTTATACAAGCTGAAGCAGCCTGATTTTCAGAAGCAAGACTAATTCTGCCTTCAAGTTTTGTCCTTTCATTGTTATTGCTCTGGATTGTCATTGGTGCTTAGTAGGCCTAACAGTTCTATTCACTCTGGGAAGGGAAGACTGATATTATAGCATCCAGTGTTACAGCACCTCATATAGTCGTCATGTTATGATAAATGCATGCAGCATCTCTTTGTTGTGACTGTAAACCAATAAAATAAAGACATATTATTTAAAAAAGAAAAAAAAAAAGTAAAGACTTGAGGTTATGGTTGCTATCAGGGCATAAAAACCCAAACAAACCTGTTTCTTATAGGTTTAAGTAGCTGTAGTGGCTCTATTACAACTCGACAGTACCTTCTTCTGTGAAAGAAGGTAATAGGCTGGAGGGAAATGGGAGAAAGACAAAATGAAGGACCCTTCTGTAATAGTACATTTTGTCTCAATTAGGAACGCTCAAGTCAAGTGGTACAGGGATACTGAATGGGAATAAAGAGCCTGCTGGTTCTAGCCATACAAAGAATAAGATGTTTTATACCTATCTTGGGATATTATGAAATCATAGAATCACAGAATCCATGTATTGATTTTATGTCATTAACATTGTTATTGTCTGTATTTTTGGAGTACCCAGAAACCCTATTAATAGATTATGAACCCCTTTACTGCCACATATAAATACAAGTTTCAATCTCTTGGAGATAGAGATTGTCTTCTCTTTCAAGTATGATAGAAGACAACAAATAGATAAGAAGAACCTATCAGCATATGGAGCTGTAGTTTCAGTACTCTGCATAACCATTGTCAACTTCAGTTCTGATTTTGTAGATGAGTTGTTTGCAATGCTCTGAACATCTCTTGACAACAAAGATGGTAAAATAAGTTTTGGCAAATCTTGTAGATGACATATCAAGACAGATTCCCATTTTCTGTCCTTTTAGAAAGTATTGACTTTAGTCTATGTGTGCACCACTGTAAATGACAATTATCCAAAGAGAATGTGAAGATGGTGGTTATGCAAAGGCCCTTCTAGAGACAAAGGTAATGGAGAAAATAAATGGGATATTGCAAGCTGTTTAGTGGGCAGGTCAGAAACAATAGTCTCAAACATAAGTATAGTTCATACGACAAAGGATTTCAAGTGTGGGAGTAAACACCTTCTTTTTAAAGGTGTTTTTTGTATTTACCAAAAAGAAATAAAAATGGTGTCCAAGTGTTAGGCTAAGAGGATAAACTTTTTGACAGGAAACTGTTTTTGTTGTCCATAGACTACATTCATCAATGAATGAAAGGAAACTTATGATTTAGAGGTGAATTGATGAATAATATTGTGTGAAGCTGAAACCCATACACATAGATTTAATGTAGAAGCATTTCCTGCTCATTCTTTACCGAGTTTTCTTGTATCAGTGGTGGTTGTCTGTGTGACAGCTTTCCAAGTCTTGTAACCTTCTCAATATATTTTGAACAAAACAATGATTTACCAACTTCCTGATTATTTTTTTGATTAGACCATATTCTGACCACTGAATGTGAAAATGAAGACAATTAAAAGATCTTATTCCAGTTATGAATGCTTCTCTTTTTTCATACTGTTTTCCAAGCTCAGAAAGGTCAGGGTTATTCAGCTTCCACTTGGCCTCCTTCTTTGAGAGTAATTCACATTTCAAACACATTACAAAGTCTGTCTCTGATAAGAGGCATTGAAGAGAACAACAGAATTCCAGCACATTAGTCTGCCTTGACTGCACCAATTACACAACAGGCGTGAACGAAAGGCAGTAATGCTCTTGGGAAGGAGACTTCCCCATATGGATGCACACTGTGGGTAGTGCTTTGTTGACTTTACAGTCCTCTTTGATAAGTGATTGGGAACTACTATGTTTCTGTATACAAGCACAAAAGGGAACATTTAAAGAAAATTGATATTATCACCTTTTGTTGTTGGGATTTAATTACAAGTTAATTAGAAAGACTCAGCTAGACCTATAGTATGTGAATCCCTAGCAGGAAAGGGATGGGTATTGGTATGGCTTTTTATGGGTATGTTTCATGGTTCAAGGGCTTGAGGGGCAGAGGAGATTATGAGTGTTTGTTTGGCGCTGCAGTTAAAAGCTAGTTGTTTGGTGAATATGATTTTGTTGGAAGAGTACTAACTGTTCATTGAACTTTTGGTGTCTTTGGCAACCAGATGAATCTGTTGCTCATGAGATGAGTCATGTCTGTATGCAGTTACAAGAAGTCAACAGACTCATTTGTAAGAAAAGATTATTAAATCTTGTGGTTTTAGTGTAAAAAGAGTGCCTATAGCAACTGAGACACATAGTCATCTTAGTAATAGACTTAATTTTTAACCAGCTTAAAACTGACAGGGAACAGTGACACTGAATCTATTTGTGCAAAAAAGAGAAAAAATATGTCTAACCTACTTGAACATACACTGTGAAAAGTAAGCAACATAGGCTACAGTTAAAGTATATTTGATTTTTTTTCACATAATTTATTAGGTATTCATTTATGGTAATGTTTTTTTTTTAAGCATAGAGACACAGTTGGGCTCTGGGGAATTAATTCAGCTTTGTCTATTATTTAGTGATTTTAATTAGCTATTAGAGCAAGAATATTTTTTTACAGAATCACAGAATAGGTTGAGTTGGAAAAGACCTTAAAGGTCATCTAGTTTAACTCTCCTGCCATGGACAGGGGCATTCTCCACTAGACCAGGGTGCTCAAGGACCTATCTAACCTGGCCTTGAACGTCCCCAGGGACGGAGAATCCACCACCTCTCTGGGCCACCACCCACTGGAACCACCACCACTGGTTCCAGTGTTTCATTGCCCTCATGGTGAAAAACTTCTTCCTTATTTATAACCTAAATCTACCCTCCTTTAGTTTAAAACCATTACTACTCATCCTATCACAACTCTGCTAAAAAGCCTGTCCTCATCTTTCTTATTGGCCCCCTTTAGGTACTGAAAGGCAGCAATGAGGCCACTTCAGAGCCTTCTTCAGGCTGAACCACCCCAACTTTTCCAGCCTTTCCTCACAGGACAGGTATCCCAGGCCTCCGACCATTTTTGTGGCCCTTCTCTGGACTTGTTCCAACAGGCCCATGTCCTTGTGCTGAGGGCTCCAGAGCTGGATGCAGTACTACAGCAGAGGTCTTACCAGAGCAGAGTAGAGGGACAGAATCACCTCCCTCGATCTGGTGGTCACAGTCCTTCTGATGCAGCCCAGGACATGGTTGACATTCTGGGCTGCAAGGAAGCATTGCTGGCTCCTGTCCAGCCTTTAATCTACTGGCACTCCCAAGTCCTTCTCAGCAGGGCTGCTTTTAATCCCTTGATCCCCCAGCTGGTATTGATACCGAGGGTTGCCCCGTCCTAAGTGCAGGACCTTGCAATTCTTGTTGAACCTCATGAGGTTTCCCTGGGCCCACTTCTCAAGCTTGTCTAGGTCCCTCTGGATGGCATCCCATCAACCGCACCACTCAGCTGGGTGTCGTCCGCGCACTTGCTGAGGGTGCACTCGAGCCCACTGTCTGTGTCATTAATGAGCAGTACCGGCCCCAGTACGGAGCCCTGGGGAACACCAATTGTTACTGGTGCCCATCAAGACATAGAGCCGTTGACCGCCACTCTCTGGATGCCACCATCCAACCAATTCCTCACCCACCGAAGAGTCCACCCATCAAATCCGCATCTCTCTAGTTTAGAGAGAAGGATGTCGTGGGGGACTGTTTCAAAGGCCTTGCAGAAGTCCGGATAGATGACACCTGTAGATAGGTGACATTGCTTCAGCCTTTCCTCATAGGGCAGGTTCTCCAGCCCTTTGATCATCTTTGTGGCCCTCCTTGGGAACCTCTCCAGTCCGTCTGCGTCTTTTTCTTGAATTGTGGGGACCAGAACTGGACACAGTGCTCCAGGTGCGGCCTGCAGCGGTGGCCTCTGTGAGAAGAGGCCAGGGTCTGCCCTGTGCCGGACAGAGCCGATTCCCGCCAGCTAGGCAGCAAACTCGCCGCAGGCCAAAGCTGAGCAACTTGGCGAAGCTGGTGGCGCCCCTGTGAACAGATATTCAAGAAAGGGCAAAACGCTGTCCGGGGCAGGTATTTCCTGATCTTTAGCTAGGCTAGATGATCTTTAAAAGGTCCCTTCCTACCCAAACCATTCTCTGATTCTATGACTGAATGCCTTCTTTGCCTCGGTCTTTATGTTCTGTTTTGAGGAGGCACGGGCAAAATTCTATGGCATTAGCGCCAGGACCCAGAGAGGGGGTGGAGTTTAGGACCCTTTGTGAAGGGGGTCCGGGGCGGGCGAGACAGAGGGATCCGTATTCCCTCCCACTTCCTGCCAAACTCTATAAAAAGCCAGGAGTACACGAAGTTCCTCCCTTCTTCCTGCTTCCCCCTTCCTTGCCGCCCCACCACGCGGAGACGTCCCGGAGCAAGAAAGAATCCTGCCCTTTGTCATCAGCTCGCCACGTGCTCTGCAGGATCCGAATCCATCGGCTGCTGGGAAGAGCTTTGGAGCCTTTTCCCTGCGTCGGCTTTGCCGTGGGAGACTTTTCGGGAACTTGTATCGGCGATCATCGGCATCGGGTTTTGTGTACGCTTGTATATCTT
>VZRW01012965.1:385605-530739 GCA_013398125.1 Aegotheles bennettii
TGTACCTTCCTTGATAAGTAATCCAATATTTATTTATCACTTTCTTATTCCTCAAGTACTGAATTATCCAGTTAATTCTTATTTTCAGTACTACTGTAATTCAATTTCTAGGGTTTTGGGAGTTCAGAATACTTTGTCTTTTATTTCTATACCATCAGGTTTTATTATCACTTTTTTATAATGCTAATTACATTTGCTGAGCATTACCTCTATTTTAATCATACTACTACATTTGAGTGTTACCTTTCCAAGTGTTCCTTTTTAAACAAATGCTTGAGTAATTCCCCTTGCAAAGAAGATATATTTCAGACTACATTCTCTTTTTTGACTCCTTTATAAAATGTTTACTTTTCTTTTCTCCTTTCCAACTTTTCAATGAAGAATTGAATATAACCACCATGTTACATTACCTGTTAGTATTTTACCAAATCAGTAGCACCGTGACCAGATTCAGATCCCTTCCCTTCCCTTCCCTTCCCTTCCCTTCCCTCCTTTTTTTTTTCCCCCAAATAAGATTTGGAACCCACTGGGGTCTTTGAGTCACCCAAGACACAGATGGAGCTAGTCAAATGTGGAGCATGGCCAGCATTCCCAAGAGTTTTTTTCAGTCTATTTTCTAGTCAATGAGTTTCACAGGCAAAAAAAATGATGATAGCACTGATGGTAGTGCCTTCCCTGCAGAAAGCAGAGAGGATGGATTATTTCCATGGTGAATTAAAATGCGCATATTGCTGAGCAATGAAAACTAATTAAGGCAAATTCAGTTACTTCATTTTAAAAGCAACTGTGAGTTCTAATTGTCATAAATTCAAAACTGATTAAAAACATGTTGACAAAAATTAGACCAACAGCTTGTCATTTTCAAATCTAAGTGAAATGCAAAGTGCTGAGAATAAATTACCAGGTATAAATTCAGTTCTGAAGTTTAGTGCATTTGCTACATATAGGATATCTTAGGATATTGGGGCCAAAAAAAGAGGTATTAGAAAATATCAGAAAATATTTTTTCCATATGACTAGTATTTTACTGATAAGCTCTTAGACTGTCGTCTAAACTTTAAGATCTGGAAATCTTTCTCATTGAGTGGGTCTAGATGGGTGATTCAGTGCTATCCTAACTCCATGCTGGGTGAGAACTAGGCTTGTACCATCTTCAGTCCTCCCTCACAACACATGAGGAGGAACTAAATCTGGGGACATGGACTGTAATGTGTAGCTCCAGGTGGTCCAGATGGGTCCCAAGTCTGGATTATTAAGGAAATAGGACCACAGAATGTGCTGTGACATGTAACTGCCCCCTCAGTATGTTCCCATCTGCTCTGATAATAGCTAGGTGTAATGTAATGTAAAAAGAAACACTAAAATTGATAAGTTAGCAAAAGAAACCTTCATAAGGTAGTTAAATTAACATAGTTCTTGAGTGTAAGAATAGTGTTCTTTCAGAGAACAGGGTGGATAAATCTTCTATTTTGCATCTTCAGTATATCAACATATGAAAGTTAGCAAGTTTATTAACATAAAAGGACATGCAAGATCATACTACAACTATCAGGACTGGAATATCCTTGAAGTTAACATTTCATATCTTTCTGCTAAGAAGATGAATCCAGCTTTAATATCCAGAAGCAAACTCTGCATTGATGTGCACATACTTGAAAGGTGCCACAGGGTTACCAACTTCAGAATTCCTAAATGTTAGGCGTTTTACTTAGGTGAAGTGGCGTGCTTGTGTGTCAGCACTGGAAATACTGCCATGCGAATCTTACACATCTTGAAATTAGAACCAAAAATACAAAGGATTTTATAAAGTATAGGCTAAAAGGAACATCTTTTCATCTTTACACGACTTCAATAAATGGCTTGTGACAATATCTTAGACATCTTTTAAAATATAACACCAAAATAATTAATGGAGTGTTCTAGGGCCCATCCTAATACTAGTTGTAAGTTTGCAAGGCCTGTATGTGAGGTGCATTGACTGATAGGATATAGCATATAGAGGTATGTGATTATTTTGCTTTATTAAAGGACTTGATGACAAGCATGCCAGTGTGGGATTTTGTTCTCTAAGCAAATTAGTTGTTTATAATTGAAATTTCCTGAATGACTTCCTGTCAGCTGGACCTTGTACCAGGCAGGGTCATAGAACAGATCATCCTGAGTGCCATCATTTGGCACGTGCAGGACAATCAGGGGATCAGACCCAGCCAAAATGGGTTTATGAAAGGAAGGTCTTGTTTGACCAACCTGATGTCATTCTATGACAAACTGACATGTTTAGTGGATGAGGAAAAGGCTGTGGATGTAGTCTATCTAGACTTCAGTAAAGCGTTTGACACTGTCACCTGCAACATTCTCCTAAGAAAACTGGCTGCCCATGGCATGGATGGGTATACGCTTCGCTGGGTGAAAAACTGGCTGGAAGGATGGGCCCAGAGTTGTGGTTAATGGAACTAAATCCAGTTGGTGGCCGGTCACTAGTGGTGTTCCCCAGGGCTCACTGCTGGGGCCAGTTCTGTTTAAAATCTTTATTGATGACCTAGATGAGGGGATTGAGTGTACTGTTAGTAAGTTTGCAGATGACAGTTAGGCAGAAGTGTTGATTGCTTGAGGGTAGAAAGGCTCTGCAGAGAGATCTGGACAGGCTGGATCAATGGGCAGAGGCCAAGGGGATAAGGTCCAATAAGGTCAAGTGCCGGAACCTGCATTTGGGCCACAACAACTGCAGGCACCGATACAGACTCAGGAAAGGGTGGCTGGGAAGCTGCTCAGCAGAAAGAGACTTGGGGGTGCTCATTGACAGCCAGATGGGTATGAGCCAGCAGTGTGCCCAGGTGGCCAAAGACATTTTGGCCTGCATCAAGAATAGTGTGGCCAGCAGGAATAGGGCAGTGATTGTCCCTCTGTACTCAGCACTGGTGAGGCTGCACCTCGAGTGCTGGGTTCAGTTTTGGGCCCCTCACTTCAGAAAAGACATCGAGGTGCTGGAGCGTGTCCAGAGAAGGGCAATAAAGCTGGTGAAGGGACTGGAAAATAACTTGCAGCAGGGGAGTTTCAGATTGGACATTAGGAAAAATTTTTTCACTGTAAGGGTGATTTGGTATTGGAATGGGTTGCCCAGGGAAGTGGTGGAGTCATCGTCCCTGGAGGTGTTCAAGATATGTCTGGCTGTGGCGCTGGGTGATGTGGTTTAGTGGTGATGTAGATAGACGGTTGGACTGGGTGATCTTGAAGGTCTCTTCCAACCTTGATGATTCTATGATTCTGTGATTCTATGATTTAAGTTCTAGGTAAATTTCAGAGTAAATTCCAGCCTGTCTTCCTTTCTACAGGCTGAATCGCTCAATTATTGCCCCGAATAAAGTAGGATAACACAATGTATCAGCTATGAGGAGTGGTTAAGAATTTAGTTCATTAAGATACCAGTTATGCTGAATTCACAATCCCGTGTGAAGGATTGCACTCCTAGCCCTAAGAAAGACAATGAAAGTTTGGGATCTGGCTCCAAGAAGTACATGACTAATACTACTGTCCAACAGAATTATTTGAAGTGCATTATAGCTAATATAGATATGTACAAATACTCTAGTACATCTTACATGATAAAATTCAAAATACGTACGTGTGTTTTTTAGCTTATACAGTTGAGAAAAGAAAAATTAAACTGACTTTTCTGTGAATATATGATACAAAATTTATTTCTTGCTGCCAGGGGGATTGATTTATTTTTGAACAGTAGTTTCACTGAATGAAGCTTGCTTTGCATTCCTCTCTATTAATTTTAACTCACTGACTGAAAAGTATTAAACTTATATCCAGTTAGTCTGACCTGAGCCTCTCATTTTTTTCAGAATCATATGTGGTTATATGATCAATCCTCAAATAATGGTGGCTAATTATCTGTAATCTATGGAATCTGTATGTTGGAATACAAGAAACAACCTGAAGGCAGGGCTATATTTTCTTGCTACAATTAGTGCCATATCTGTTTTTTTGCAAACTTGCTGCAATAAGTTGTCAGACTCAAGGGCTGGAAATAAATTGAATTGCTTCATTTGAGGTATAATGAATACTTTGCTTAAGTTGTCTTTTTCATGACAACAAAATACTTAGAATATTTAGTATAACAAGATTCATACAATAACATTTTCTGTTATGTTTATGTAACTTGTAGCAATTGACCTTTACTTAATGAGCCTCTCTGTGGTGCACCCTTGTGCAAAAATAATCGAGACTTATATGTTTAACATTTGTTTGTAATAATCAACACTGAATTTGCTAGTTTTATATTTAAAATAACCATAGAAGACTTTCTAATACCTCTTATTGACTGCCTCTTGTATATACCGTAAAGGCCTTTGGTTACAAGTCTTTATTGACTTTTTGTTCAGTTACGATGATAACTTTGAACTCTACCTGCAAAAAATGCATCCATTTTTTTTTGCACTATCAAGGAAAAAAAGAGAAGTAAAGCCAACCATAGGTTTTTAAGGAAGAAGCTATACCAGATGAGCTTGTGTATCCTAAAAACAATATTTTAAAATGCTTGTGATTTTTTTTTTTATTTAGATATCTAAAAAATTACTGAAATGGTAGGAAAGCAAATGATTTAATTAATATACATTAAGTGTCTTCCATGGTTATAAGAAGATAAATAAAAATATATTTGTCTATAATATGTTCATGTATATACAAATGGGAATTACTAAGGATTCATATAATAAATTAAATCATAAAGATTCTGTAGATTACCAAGATTATCCTTGTAGTGTGATCCAATCCAGATCTTGAAGAATTTATGGAAAAAATATAAAATAAATAAACCAGGTTTGTATGAGAGCTGTGCTCTAATAAGCCCGTTAAAATAACGTGAGGGTTATGATGCCTCTATTCAGGAAAGATTGTTGAGAATAAGACTTGAGTAGAGTAGAAATGTGTAAGAATCCTTTGAATGTGGTCTTGCTGTTGGGGAAAGGTTAAAAGTAATGCAGGAGAGAAATATTCTTGTGACCACATTGCTTAGAAATAATACAAAAAATACTTGATCTATTCATGGTCTTAAACATCTTCTCAGCTTAAAAGCTTCTAATCTAATTTATTTACATCAATTTCAGAAGATTTTGATAAAAGAATTCTTTTGTAATTTTTTGTTTCTCTTCAGAACATAAACATTTATATCTGGTAAGTATGGAATTGAAGGCAGTATGATAGTAAGCAATTAAAATATATAATCAAAACTGAGCAGTGGACAAAATCTCTGACTTAGTTGGCAGTATAAAGCCTGAAAGCTTGCATTAATTCCTGTTTGCTTTTATTATAGTAAACTTTGGTTTTTAACTTTCCCTTAATGAAAGTCGCATTTCTCCTAATTACAACACAGGTGCTTTTATGATACTTTAATAGAAAATACTCTGATGCAGCAAACCAAGGAAAGGTAAGACTGTATAAGCTACCTCCATCTCCATTGCTTAAAAAAGATTTGTGTAGTCAGCAAAGTTCCATTGGTATTACCAGTGTCTGACAATTTCACCCCATCAAGGTTCTTCACTTTTTTCTCTTCTAAACAATCTAAAATTTTAGTTTCATTTTTTTGTCAGTCATATTACTAAAGGAAAATAATGAAATTATTGGCTGAGGCAGGCATAATTAAAAAAAAGAATAGTAGGCGTTTTTTCTAGATGAATGACACAAAACTGGGGCTAACAACTTGATGTGAGGAATAGCTGTTCAGAAACACTTGTCCCGTCTATCAGGGAAAAGGTCAGGGAAAAGGTCAAACTGATATTTCTTTCAGAGCTGGTTCTTTAAACCATCAAGACTTGGGAAATGTCTTGTCTTTAATAATAAGGCATCTTTATTTCAAATACACTATTTTTAGGGTTGGGTATTCTTGTTCTGATTCTTAAGGTAGTGTGCACAGTACCCAGTCCTGTCCTACAGTGGAAGTAGTTTGTTTTATTTTTTCCCAAATGTCCTTCTAGAATGGTATATATCTACATAAGGTATGGAGTCCTGAGAAGTGTAATAAAGATATTTGTCTAATAAATACCAATCTTGCTTCAAAAGGCTGGAATCTGGAATGATAATGTTTAGCCAAGACACAAGCTTTTTCTCTCACATGCAACTATATTTTTCAGTATTTTCCTCATATGCCTGAGAAAAATGCTTCAAAATTAGGATTAGATTTTGAGAATATTATATTTAGTGCATGGCCATTAGTTATTCTGACTAAATATTTGTAGACAAAATACTTAGATGCAGCTAATGCCCACATCTCACTTCAGAGTAGGTTGTATTAGCTTCTGGGATATAATAAATCCACTGGGCCCAATGCTTGAATTAACATAATAATTAAAGTTTCAGAACATTGTTGTAGGTTACAGTGAGAAAATGTTTAATCTTTCTGTATTCATCTGTGTACATTCAAGGGATTGGGAGGTCTGCAGAGACCGAATTAAATTTAAGTGTATCAGAAATGAGCAGAGCATTTTAAGAAAAATGTGAAAAAGATTTAGCTTTCTTGAGAGCTGTTTATAATTGGTTTTGTTCTAACAATAAAAGATAGAGCAGAGTTGTGTCCCTACTCAAATTACAGTTCATTTAATTAGAGAAAGCTGTAGTTGTATAGGAGCCAAAGTACAGAATTATCCTGCATCTGCTCACTTAAGGATTTAGGTTTGTTTGGTTCATAGTTCATTGTCTATGATTATCTGTGACTATGGGAAAAAACATCCAAAATGCTGGACTGGAATGAGCAAGCACAGAATCTAGTAGGTCAGGTCAAAGTTACTCTTCTGTAGGGGCTGGTACTTTACAGAGTAAAGTACTACTTGAGTGTTAAGGAAAATACTAGAGACTTACTAATACCTCTTACTGACTGCATCTTGTATATACTAGAGTGTTAAGGGAATAAAAGTGAGCATTTTCAAATATAATGCCAGACTTAAAAATTGATGACATTAAGAAGATGATTTAATGTCCTTTTATGGATCTTGAGTGAATCCAGGGTATGTTCAAAAATACCTTGACTTAGCACTAGCTTGCCAGGGAAAAATAACTACATGCTGATTGTTGCATCATCAGAAATGGGTCAAGATCCAATTTCAGTTAAAACCATTTCAGAAATTCAGTGTAAATTCCCGAATTTCAATAGAATCTTTAGTAGTAGCTTTTCTTTCTTCTGAAACAGTTCTTTGCTATTATAGTGGTAAATGGATTTAGTAATTTAATGGATCATTTATTATGATAGGAATCCACTTAACAAAGAAACCAGTAGAATGAGTGAGGAGAAGGTCTCTCTTGTTGGTATTCTACTATTCTGAGGAGCCAGTGCAAGCTGTTGTTCATCTGTGCCTGGGGCTGCACAAACAGGCCCAAAAAAGTGGAACATGAGGAAAGAAAATAAAAATGGAGAGACTAAAGTTGCCTAAATCAATACATGTGTTTCTTGTACGAAAGCATGGAAAAGTTGCTTATTAACTCTTTTGAGACAGTGGGGAAGTAACTGAGAGGGACATAGCAAGACAGAAAAAGAGCTGCATGAGCTGCCCTGGGATACATCAAATAGTTATAATTTCATGGCTAGCAGGTTGGTGAACGCTCTCTGCTTTTGCTTAGGAAATGGAAAAACTTCAATGTGCATATTGTCTCCATAGCCCCAGACTAATGTACAAACAAATAATCTTTGAATAATAAAATAATAAAATTATCCTGCAGTTAAATTGTGTTTTACCTCTTAAATTTCAATTTAGGAATCCAATGATCCAATGAAAATTAGCACAAATAGAAGAGAATTAGGAAAGAGTGGACAGCTAGTCTGAAGAGTTCTTGTTTAATGATAACTAAGCAGATTTTTTAATGATGAACATACCTTTTATTTTAAGCCATTTACAACTATACTACTGTTTCATTTGAATATTTTCATTTGAGTAATATTACCTCAACAATAGTGCTGAGTACTCATACTTCAAACACAGCTTCCTATTAGTACCAAAACTTCATGCTATAGGGATTCCAATCAAAACTTTGTAGGGAGTTGAAGCCTTGGAGGGAAATACAGATAACAATTACATGATGTTTTCTTGATTGACAGGTGCAGTAATTCCCTTACTTCCCTGAAAGTTCTAAATATTTTCATGAATATAATAACTGGCTTGTTTCAGTGATGAAAGCTAGTGGGTTTTGTGAAGAATTCTTCAATTTTAATTAATTTGAAGGTACCCAGAATAGTCATCAAATGGCTTTAGAAGTCTAAAGACTCAGAATCAATGTGTTGTGTATTGTATGTAAAGAACTTTACTCATTTTCTCAGAGTGCTTTAAAATAAAGAGAGACTTTAGAAAAGCAAAACCACATTCGGCAGTCCAAAGAAAACATGAGGTTGTAGAAGAAGGTTGAATTACTAGCTTATAGAACTCATACTGCAAACTTTTTCTCAATGTGTAGTGATCCTGTCACTCTGGCTACCACACCAGGGCATTTTCCTAATGTAGTAAATTAGGCCCCTAATTGGCCCCTGGGGCTGTATGTCTAAACAGCTGAGAAAAAATTACAGGTGACCATGAAGCATGGTCAGAAGGGGGAAAAGTGGAGACAGCTAGTAAGAGCATTTGTGTTCAAATTATGATTTGAAACAAATTTTAAATTATTTTATGTTATAGGGAGGAACAATAAAATGGTCTTACTTCTTCTGAGGGGAATGGAAGGTGTTTATTATACCTAAAGTTTGTGTAGAATTTTTCCTACACTGCAGTTTTTTGTGTTCAAATGGTCAATTCAGTTCTACTCCTTGCTCCTGACTCTGAGGTAGTTTTGTGGGGGACCAACAATTGTGTTCAAGCTGTGCAGGAAGAACCAGCCTGTGGCTGCTGCTGTTGTTGACATAGGCTTCAGTCTTGCATGTTTTTCCGCATTGGTTAGGAGATGAAGATTTGTAGAGAATAGGTGTTGGTTGCCGAAACATTTGGTACAAGGATACAGACTCCATTGCTTCTTCCTCTGCCCCTTAGTAGAGTACCAGCAGCTGTGATGAACCCAGCCTTTGTGCCTTGATACGTAGAGAAAATTTAGACCCTGTGTGCAGATAAGATTGTTGAAAAAGGGAAAGTAGCCAAATCTGAAAGTTACGTACTATCCCTATCAGTGGAGTATCTCACCTTCTCTTTTGATGATCCTTTGTAAGATATGTTAAATCATTTTTTTTCAGTTGTGTTTTTTATGTAAGTGTTCCTTGGATGATTACTTTGTTCTTGTTTGGGTTTTCTTCATATCCATACGGCATGAGACTGTAAATAATATAAGCTCCTCTGTAGTAATAATAAATATTAAAATAGGTTGGACACTTATGTTAGACAAGTTCTTTAAGAAGTGAAATTACTTTTTAAATATCTAGTGTTTCTCAGATCAGTCAATGTTTCTGGCAGTGTCACTCTTTATCTCTTTTTTTTCACTCTTTCCATCACCTGAGAAATGAGATCTGAAGTTTTATGTTAGATGCGTGTAACGATGCAAATCAGTTATTTATGACACTGTAAGTCTCTAATCTTCTTAGGTATATTTATTGCATAAAAAACAGGGTAAAGTAATAGTGGTGTAAATGTGCTGTCTTCAGTGGAAATTACCAGCAAATAACTTGGCCCACACATGACAGCAAATCTTTTCTCTAAAATGTCAATACAGCACTAGAGTCCAATTATTTTTATACTCTGCTAATCTTCTTTCACTTTTGCAGTGTTACTGCAGGCTTCTATAAAAAGACTACTGGTAATCTCAGTAGGGAGGCCTCCTTATCAAGCAGTTTCAAAGACTTCTGACTTCTGAAAAAATAAAGATCAGTAGGTAGTGCTGAATTCATGGGAAAAAAGGCTAGTCTGTCTTCAGAAAACTAAACGCATAATATATAAAATACTGATTATTTGGTCACTGCAGAATTTTTCTTGGATTTTCTAAGATCTGATAATGAAACTTCATGATACATGCCTAAAATGGACCTTTAAAAATAAATTTAGACGTATCTCTTTTATGTATTCATAGTTGAAAATAAAACTGCATATTGCTAAATACAATTTAAAAAATATTGTCAGGCCAAAACCCCTACTTATCACTTTTAAAAAGTCTCATTTAAAAAATAGTTGCTATGAAGAGTAGGTCTTGAAAGCCTTATTTTTATATAGCTTACTGGCAGTATATTAGAACTTAATTAAACTGTGAAAGGGTACATTTTGTGAAGTCCTGGTATGTATTGTAGAGAAGAGGAAGTGTTTGCTATCTGTGTTCATCAGCAAAAAAAATTGCTTACATACTTTTATGTTTGCAGTTGGGTAAACCCAGATTTTAAGACTGACACATGTGAAATTACCTTCTAAATATCTGTTATATATAAAACCCTGTTTATATGTAAATTCATTTTCATCAAAACCCTGGTGTTATATTCTCCAGTCATAGGCCCTTGCTTACATCTACAGAGCTCTTTACCAAATAACTCCTGTGTTCTAAAATATCATGACCTAAATTTTGATTGAGGGTAGGAAGGAGAAGGCTTACAAAAAACAGTTGTATCCTATCAAACCAGTACAAAAAATAATTGTACTTTGCTTTTCTGTTTATTCTGTTTATTTGTTTATTATGAGTGTTAATTTAGGGGCAAACAATGATGCCAATAGACAGTCCTCCAGCAAGCGATAATAATAGAATAGCTCCTAAATCCAGTAAAACCAGTTCTAGCATACCAGACAGGAAAAAAGAATAGGTACAGTACATCAGTGTATAATATCATCTGTCAGCCTTTTTTTTTATCAGAGTTTAGTATCTTTTCCAAGATAATTACTTTGAATTCAGATGGCCTTTTAACCATATCCTTAGCATGTCCTCACTTATATTTTTGTTTTCATATCTGGCTGCTACACACAGAGTGGAAACAGAGCTTTTTTGTTATTGAGGCATATTCTGATCTTCAGATGTGATTGGGCATTTCCAGTGGCTGCTGATTAGTGTGAACGCTGAGCAGTGTATGGCTTAGCCTACCTTTGTCTCTCAGCAGGAATTATAGTGCAGTAAGACTGGTCTCTGAAGGAGCAAAACTGAGCTAGAGGGCAGTATTGAAATAACAGAACAAAAGAAAAATATGAGTAGTAGGTCCAGCTGTTTCTAAGAAGGTATATCACAGCCATAAGATTTATATTTTACCAGTACTGTCAAGGTTTTATGTATGTTGGGAAGCTATTTGAATGTTTTATGCAGATACTGAAGTAATCATTTCATGATTAAGTACAAACGTTCTGAATTTGACCTTGAATGTTTCTTACAATATATATACAGGTGGTTGCAGTTCTATGTAAATACTTATGGGTGTTATTCTCTGTAAAGTACAGATTGTTCAGCTGCCTTTATGGCTATGACCTTGACAGGTGTCACTATCGTTATACAAATACTTACTAATAATATTTTATTTGCCTTCATTCTAAAATACACACTTTCTGTGTCTTTCCTTAATATAGATACATAGTTGATTCTTCTTTCCAGAGAAGAATGTTATCTGTTCTTAACCCAAAACAAGAAGAGTCTGTGCCATGATGATCACTTAAACTTTTGTGTGTTGTCCTCAGTTTTGTCCACCAACTACTTTCATAAAGGGCAATTAAAAACAATTTTCGTTATTCAGTGTAGTGATCATTAGTCAATTTAACATTTGGAGGAAGGTAATCTGAATTTTTATTTAAGTTTATTAGATATTAGAATTTCATATGAATTATTAAAAACAAGCCAATTTAAAATAGCAACATTCTTTTGCTCACTAAATAAGAAACTTCTATTTTTGCTTTCCTTTGAAGAAAAAACTGTTTCTTAAAATGTTAGAAATTATTTATAACTTTTACTTTAGTTTTTAATAATGAAAAAAGGGGAAAACAAAACAGTGTGTTCTTTCACAACCCAGAAATAATTCCAAGATTCAGTGTCTAATCTAAATCCATTTTCATTTGCTTTAGAATGATGGAATTTTTTAACTTGCAAAAATATTGCAGATTTTAATATGCCACTACAGACAATAAATATGTCATTGCTTTAGTGTAAATAGTTGTCTTATATAGACTGAAAATTAAGAGAAGGGGCATATATATAGGGATATTTTGGGGTCTATTTTTTAGTGATTCATTGGACAGGACGTATATAAATTCTTTAAGTATTTACAGGTGATGTCAGCATATGTGGAAAAAGAAATGAAAGGACTTTCTGATCCTGTAGCTCACTTGGACACTTTTGATCTAGTTACTGATGGTGGCTGAAGGCAACTCTCAAGAGTCAGGTAGAAAAAGAAATACCAAACACACCAAAATAAAGCAAATTATTCCTGTTGCTGCTTCTCATAGGTGGTCTTATTTAAAAAAAATACAGCTTTGGCTGAGTTATTAGCCATGTGACAGTGAATTAAGATAACTAAGCTCAAATAGTATTTTTGGCTAATGACCTGTCTGTCTTTGAAATGTTTTGAGGCTTTTATATATGCAGAGCTTAATCTGTAAAAAAAGCCTTATTTTAATAATAGTCCCTTAACTTTCTTAAAAGAGAAAGGGTTGTAATGACGTATTAGGAATTGCTTGTTAGATCAGGCAGCAATAGACCATAAGCACATCTCTCTGCTTATTATTTTAAACAGGAGATTGCTTCAGTTAAGAGTAGCTTTTCAGGTCTCCTTTGTTGCTGCAGGATTTTTTCATAGAATGTATTTCTCATGTACTCAGTAACTTGAAAGCATGTGTATTTTAAATGGGAGAGAAACTCTTTATTAGATTATAGTATCTTCAGCAAACTGGAAAACGTGTTGTTTTGTTTGTTTGTTTGTTTCATATTTAATTTGCCATGTTTATAGGGAGACTCAGAGTTGTACATAGGTTCCACCTTTTGGAGACAGACCTTTTCCCAAGTTTTATATGTGGACATTCCTTCAATGATACAATATTAGACACAGATTGAAAAAAATGTGACAGTTGTGTATAGTACCCTCTAGAAGGTGTTTTTTTGTTTGTTTCTTTTTCAAATCATTGCTGTGACTCGTATTACTGAGACAAATGCTACGTATTCCTTAAGTACCTCTGATACTAGTGCAAGACTGGTTTTTAAAAATGGCTCATTATGCACGTAATACCATTTCAGTGGCCTTCCCTCTGCATCTGTGGAAAACTTAGTTACACAGAGGGCTTCTTTTAACAGGAGTTCATTAGGACAAAAAAGTTCCTTGTTTTTTATTTCATCCAAACCCCAAGAAGTGCTCTATTAACCCCGTAGTGCTGTGTGGTGCTCTAAAAGGTGTTCAGCTGATGTTTCAGAAGTTTGTTAGGAGCATTGGAAATGTTCTTTAACAGATCATTTAACTAGTTAACTCTCTCTATGTATTATGATAAATTCATGTAATGTGTTAGTTTGGGACTATTTTTTTCCTTAGTCTATCATTTGAAATGTATGTTAAACATAATACCAATAAAGTCAAAGCAATCTTAAGTATTTCTTTCTCTCATAATACACACTTTTATCTGAGATAATGAAAAATGAATGCAAGTCTTCTGAAAAACCCTCATCGAGGAGTAAGGTGGTATTGCTTTGTCCAAGGAGCACATCAAAAATGGAGTTTTTATTTTTCATCCAGGACACAACCTGCTTTCAATTTTGGCAAGGACAGCTGCGGTTCGGTTTTGTGCAACTCTCACCTGTAAGATGCAGGCCTGGGATGGGGAGGAAGATCTTTACCTTTCCTGTGTCATCACTCAAAACAGATTAGTTTCAAAACTTGCATTTGCAGAAGTTTTATAGTTCAGAGACAAAAATTAAATATTTTTTTTTCCTATTGTAATGTCAGTTTTTCTACCAACTCTGCTTCCTGTAGGCAATCTGGTACAGAAAGCTTCTGATCCTCTGAAAGCTGAAAATCTGTATTTTGCAGTTTAGCTGCAAAGTCCATGGGAGCCTTGAGGCCTGGAAAAGGCCTTTGGTAATTTTTTACCTTGATGACTAACTGCAGCCTGTGTTAATTTTTTGGTACAACGCTAGATGGTCCAACATCTGTCCAAAATCCCTAATTGAGTTTTAAGGCAATAGTAATGTTGAGTAGAACGAGTTTCTTCTTCTGTGGATATAGAAGTGTTATGTATATTTGGCATTTTGAAGTTTATTCTTAATTTAACAAGAATGACATTAAGATTGCAATGTCAAACGAAGTAATAGGAAAGACATTATCGCTATGATATAAACAGCAGGACGGTCTAATTTATTTTTTAATAATATGACTGTTCATAGGAAAAAGAGCCACTTATTTTTACCTTCTAGCAATTTAGTATTTCATGTACACTAAGATGGTATCATTCCTAAAATCTCCTGCTCACTTTACTTTCCCTCTCCATTTGCAAATTTGCTTTTGAAGTGCATATTCTGCGTGATTAAATAAAAGGAACAGAAAATTAGTGCAGAAATTGCATGGTCTAGCCATTTTAATCATAAAATCAGAGAATCACAGAATGGTTTGAGTTTGGAAATTAATTAAAATTGCTGTTTAGGAAAATGGAGTCATTTATCACTTATCTATTGTTCCCTGTAAGTCATTTATCATGAGTGGCAACTACCATAATTTTATTCTAGTCTGAGTTGGTGGAGAGGGATCGGAGGCTTATATTGTGCAAGTTCATACTTCTAATTGGCAACTGATTTAATGACTGTGTGTAAAATAAAACAAGAACTAGAAAAGCTTTTCCAAGTTTCTCCTCTGCTACTACAACATGATATGCATGATTTTATATCACTTATGCTGTTAAATACTTGCTGGTAGGCAGAATTTTACTTTGCACTTCAATTTACTTAAATGTATACTAATTTTGCTTCCATTAGTGCAGACTTTGGTGTCCAGGATTTCAGGTGTAATGTCTTTTTGAGTTAAAACTTGTCATGATGGTGGACTTTATAAACAGAGACTATGGTAATCCAAGTTTGTTGGTTAGAACAACTAACCAAAGTCTTACTTCCCTTGTCATCTGTTTGAGTGATGCATTTTCTCCTGGAGAAGGGCTTGAGATGGTTCACCAGCTCCCTGGAATCTTTGGAAAGAATAGACACTTATACAGCATTTTTCTGCAAAATATAAAATAATGATAAGAAACCCTATAAGAAATAAGAAAATCTATAACAATAATAAGAAATGGTTCCTGACTCCTTCATAATAAGTTGCTCATGGTCATAAATGTTTTGTTCTCATGTTAGGCTAGCCGTGATTATGTCATAACAGACTTAATCCTTAATAAAGGAGGAAGAAGGTAGTGTAATGTGACTAGTAAAATTGGAATTTCTGGAGCTGGTAACTGCTGTTTTTTTGATACTGCATCGTCATCTTTTTGTCACAATAGCAGCTATTTTCTGATTAAAAGTTTCCATTCTCAGGGTAGCTGTTTGCTTTTGACAGCCTGTGAGTACGACTTTCCTTATTTGCTGATTTACGTGTAACAAAGACTTATCTACTTTCTTACTCAAAGTTTGCTTAAATATTACAAGAATTGAGTGTGCAATGCAATTCTAGGTATGCTGACAAATAAGATGCTTGAGAACAGCAATTTCAGTTCCTACTAGAGAATCTGTTCTGGCATGTGGTATCTTTTTCAACATATGCTGTATTAATAGGGAGGGGAGCCAGGAATTTGTATTTAAACAACATGGAGGAGAGTGGTGGGAGAAAAAACGGAAAGAAACAGGTGGATATTTCCTACTTGTGGATTTAGAATCATGAATCTCATTTTCTCTTCAGATTGCTTTCTTGGAATTTTGCTTGAAGACTTGTTTAGAGTACAAGGAGAATAGTTGCTGGAAAGGAACAAAGAACGTGAGAAAAGGAAGGAGGAATGGAAGGTTCTTATATTAAAAAAAAAATACTCAAGTGAGATAGGAACAGAGAACTGATAGCAACAACAGTACTTTTACAAATTAATTTAACCCTAACTGATAAAGTAGAACATCCGTTCTCCATTTGAATTAATAATTTCTTAAGTTTTATTGTAATTTCATTGTTCTTTTGGTTTCATACTTAAGTCTTAAATTTATTAATCAGACAGGAATCATTTGTTTTCTTCTTTGAATGCCTGCATGATTTGTTTATATATGCAATACAGTGAGCCTCTTTTATGTAACTGGGAAAAAAAAATTAAGGTCAAATTCAGGTATAAAATTTGGAGAAATACTTCGTAGTCTTTATAATTTTTCATCTAAAGATCCAGTGAGTGATCTATTAATGGAAGGGTATAGGCTGATCTTCTAAAGAGCAATACACTGGGACACCTTGTGCATGATACATCCTGAGTCAATTCTAGATTCACACCCTATGCAGAGAATTCCCCTTGTATGTAATGGCAAGCCATTAGTTTACTATTCCTGCAAAGTTTCCAATTCTTGATATTTACTACAAAAGTAGCAGTACAGGCTGTCTTTTTTAATTGTATCAGCCATCCCTGTTAATGGTTTTGCCTACACATTGTTTTAGTGTAGTTCTTCCTGGTTGCAGTACTTCATGAAAGACTTTATAAATAAGAAGATGGCTTGATGGATAAATGTTTCAGTTTTAAATTGCCATGAAATGCAGCACAAATCAGTACTCCTGGGAACATACTAGACTCTGATTTGGCATCATTTATTTATTCAGTCCATATTTAAAGATCGCACAGAAGGGACTTGGAAATAGAGTCTGAATCTTATCAGCTTACTTTCTCTTTGAAAATAATTCTTTTAGTAGATAGATAAATCGACAGCACTCTCCTACATTTTGTTTGTATATTATTAGATTGGTTTGTCACATGACATGGGTCTTTGGAATTTAGTTAATAAACTTATTTTAAGACTTTTGTTTTTTCTTCTCTAAAGAAGCATTGCAGCTATCAATAAATAGCTTTGACTTACTCTCTCCAGACAATTTTATTTCTCTAGTCTATGGTCCCATTATTGTTACTACCTAATAAGACCAGAGCATCAAGTCAGATGCATGGAATAATTTAAATCAGACAGGGACAGATGATCAGAGCATTGTGGAATCAGCCAGACCTATTATATGATTTAATACTGCTAGGGAGGAGGCTGGATACGCTGTAAATCTTAGCATAATGCTTATGTAGGATTGTAAAATCTGCTGAGGACTGTGGAAATATTTCTTCTGGATGTTTGATATCTGACTCTAAGGACTTCAATGAACCCCCAAAGAAGTGAATATTAAAACTGTTGTTGACTTCATTGGGCAACAGGGAAGTAAGTAGGAAAGTAGAAAATATACTCTTTTGGCAGTAGCAGGTGCTTTAATAAAGCATGTGTCTTGTCTGAATCCTTTCTGTGGCACAAGTAGATTACGTCTTTCTGTACTTATTCATATCCCATTATTCATGGCTGTAAGTGCAATAATGTGCAGTAATTCACAGTACTCAAAATTCAGAATAAAAACGTTAAATTTAGTTATTGATATTCATCTTATCTTGTGCTTTTTTATGCAGGTGATTACAATTTAGTCATTAAATGAAGTGCAACACTTCATACTGGCTAGAATGACTGCCATGCATTTTTAATGGTTTCTCTAAGTGTCATTAAGTGATAATTTGAAAAAATAAACAAACAACCAGCAGTATACACAACTGGTTATTAATAAACCCTGTTCTTAACTCACTTTTAAAATAACAAAACTGTTGCTATGAAATGTAACAATAGATTATAACTGCTCTTTTATATAAAATATTTGAATGTTTTATATATATATTTTCAATCTGTCCATTCTAAACATATACTTTCATATAAAAAATAAAGTAGTACATCTGCTTGACGTTAGAGAGTTGGTATGGGGATGGTTACCAGTATTTCTTCTTTGCTTTTCTGTCCTTTGTCTACTAGATAAAACATTTTGATTTGTATCTGGCTTCTGCTTTATGGCTGCTGCAAATGTCTTGGTTTTTCAGTGAAAAAACACAATAAAGTTTTCTAACCCTGGTTTCCTATTTTTTTTTTTTTTTCTGAATCTTTGGTAGCCTACACTGAAACCATACAGTGACAGACCTGTGTTTGTTTTACCCATTTCACAGCCAGGTATGGCAGGGAAGCATTGCAGTTGCAGTGTCTAATCACTTTCCACATGTCAATGCCATAGTGAGGGCAAAGGTGTCTGAGCCTGCATCCAAGTGATCATGAGAAAGAGTTTTAATTTTTCATGAAGAATGCATTACTCTAAAGGCTGAAGAAATGTGGAGATTGCTACTTTCCCTCCCTTCAAATAATTTCTATATTATGTGCAGTTTGGCCAAACTAAGATATTGTCATAGGAGATATTATTTGAATTCATGGCATGGATATCTCTTCAAATTATAAGGAAATACTTAGTTTTATTGAGATACTTCCTGGGAAAACATACTATGCACTTCATCTCTTTTCAATCATTTGAAACCAGTAGTTTTCAGGATTCATTGCTCTGCAATGCCAGGAAGTGTTTTTTCAGTTGTCAGATGCCTGTGGAACAGTATTGTAGTTCTTAGCAGGCAGCATCTACTGGAAAATGAAATTACTATTTCGTTGAGTATGTAGACTGCCACATTAGCTGCTCAGCCAAGCCCTGTGACCTTTTGTCTGCCAGAGTTTTGTTTTTTTTCTAGCGATCTAGCACATCAGAATACCAAAATTCTTGTAACTATTGATAGCAGGAGTGAATTTCCTAATATATCAAAGGGTTGCTTAATCATTTCAGTGTTTTCAACCTTAGCTTCCTAAAAGCTGTTTTCATCAGAAATCTTCATTTAATGAGTTTTATTCAAAACTTAGTAACTACTGAGAATAAGGGAATTGCTGCTCTACCTACAGCTGAAACTTGCCTGCAGGAGTTATTGGTAGTTTGATTTCTCTTCAGAAATGAGATTTTGAGATTGCCAGAATCAAAAGACTTGACATCTGAGCTCCTGGTTGTCCTGTGCTCCTCTGTAAGCTGGCCTTCCAGTAGCCTTTTAGCATAGTTACAAAAACTTTAAATGGCAAAGGAAACATATGAAATGGAGCAATGGGCAGATCAGGGATGATGCCATTCAGTCAGGGTGCCCATAGCTGCACAACCGAAGTTTGGAAGGTGATGTTGCCTTGAATCCCACAGAAGGGAGGGTTCATCTCCTGACTCTGCAACTCATGGACCTATTGTTGAAGAAGAACCTCTTCCACCTATCTGAAGTATGGATGAGACCTACCTCCTGAATGTTAGTGCTTTGATGTCCTAACATCCTACCCTAATGTAATCCTGGTACAGGGTCTATATCATAGTATTGCAATGAATTCTGAACTCTGAAAATGTGAAACTCAATCCTACAGTGTAAAACTAGCAAATAATGGACATTTTTGGTTGGGCAGGTGAGCATGAAAAGACAGTTTGACAGGAAAAGTATATAATTAAAGTTTTTATCCACAGTGTTCAGGTTTTTCAACCAAAATATTTTTCTGAAGTAAAATAGTATGCTCAGTTTTAGCATATTTTTTTTCCAGTTTGAAGTCAAGTTTTAAACAAATGAATGCTAGTTTGATGCAAATCTAAGTAGTTTGTTTAAAAATTGAATGTTTCAACATAACTTAAGAAACTTCAAATTCAAACTTTCTTTACATTTTTGTTGCTAATATTAGTGATTAAATTAAACCCCAGATTCATTAATTCTTTCTGGAAATGCCCCAAGTGGGGTCTCTACCCCCTGTGAATTTGGGGGAGCTTCCTATACAAGTTGTTTTTTATCACCTCATATGCCAGAGTGATTGAGGGAGAGGAAAGAACCACAGTTTAACACTTGTTTAGGTATCTTGTGTGAACATTATTAAGCATGCTAGTTGATGACAGTTCTTCAGTGACATTACTGAGTATCACAGACCTCATTATTGAAGTTAAAAGGAGTGGGAAAGAGTTCAAAAATTAAAAGTGAATGCTACAGAGTGCATAGCATTGGGTAAAGATGCTGCAGAAGAATAGTTCAGA
Organism: Aegotheles bennettii; assembly: GCA_013398125.1. Taxonomy (NCBI): domain Eukaryota; kingdom Metazoa; phylum Chordata; class Aves; order Caprimulgiformes; family Aegothelidae; genus Aegotheles; species Aegotheles bennettii. The sequence continues at coordinate 405,599 of VZRW01012965.1, forward strand.
GTCTTCCATTACTGGTTTTCCCAAAGGGCCATCCAATGGGATCCATGTGAAATAGATGTTTTCCAGTCAGAGTGATGCTGACTTCATCTTTCCGATGACAACTCAAGCTGGTTTTTTGTTTGTTGTTTAGTTTTATGTTGTGGTGGGTTATTTTCTCTCCAATGAAGAGGTGTGTAGGGTTGATGATTTAGTCTTTTATTTTTCTCCCTCAAGGGAAATTAAGTCAAAAATTTTTAGCCTTGAATACTTCTGGAGTGGTACACACAGAAATATTAGCCTTTATATTGGGTGCCTGTGGTGGGGTTTTGGGAGCTGGAGGTAGGGGGGGCTGCAGGGATGACTTCTGTGAGGAGATGCTGGGGCTGCCCCATGCCTACAACCACCAATTCCAACAGACCCACCACAGGGCATAGCTGAGCCCCTTGGGAATGAGTGGTAGCCTGATGAGTATGCATATGGGAAAGTACCTGTAAAAAAGGGTAAAACACTGCAGGGCAGTAAGGATTAAGGAAAAAACTGTGAGAGGAGGGAGAGGAGGTGCTGCAGGGGCCAGAAGAGCAAATCCCCTGGAGCCTGTGAAGAGCCATGGGGGAGCAGATATCCACACTGCAGCCCATGGAGGACCCCACACTGGAGGGGGTGGAGGTTTCTTGAAGGATCTGTGGCCTGTGGAGAGCCCACAGAGGAGCCAGGCTCACCCTGAAGGTCTGCCCACACTGGAACAGGGGAATAGTGTGAGGAGAAAGGAGCAGTAGGGAAGAGCCATTATGGACTGACCGCAGCTGCTACCCCCATTACCAGGGTGTGTAGAGGTAGAAGAGTGGGAAATGGAGTGGTGGGAAAGAAGTTGAGCCTAGGGAAAAGATAGGGGCAGTAATGTGTTTTAAATTTGGTTTCCCACCATCCAAAATTATTTTAATTGCAATAAATTAGTTTCCCCCAAGCTGATGCTGTTTTGCCTGTGATGGTAATTGGTCAGACTTCCCTGTCTGTATCTTTACCCATGAGCTTTTTCATCTTATTTTCTTCCCCTGTTAAGTTAGAGAGTGACTGGGTGAGCAGCTGGCCAAGGTCAACCCAAAGCAACCCTAAAGGCTTTTTTAAGTCTATGTAAATTGTGACTCTATTTGCAGTTCAAGGTTGTAATTTGCTTGAATGAATACTCCTGCTGCTTCTTTAGGCCCTTCTTTAGGAATAATTTTAAAAAATATATGCCTGACATACTTAACACTTTGATGCATTTTCACATCTGCATGAATGATCTGGCTTTACAGAAGTAGTTTAGAGTGCATAGTATGTATACTTAAATATTTTGCATGTTGATTCATTTATGTCTTTCAGCTTCTATTATAGTCATTAAATACATGGAACAAAACTACACATAACAAGTTTCTGCATTTAAGTTTTATCATCTGTCCTTTGCAGTTATTCATGCTGTTTTAGTATGCCTTTTCAGTAAGCATCCATATCAAATACATTTACTCTTGAGCATTTTATGCTTTTATTAACTATTAATTAAATGAGCTGCATAGTATTCATGTAGTCTACTGCTTAGTGCATTGAAACCCCAGAAAATGCATATTCTTTATGCAAAATGAATCAAGGTTTTCCTCCTCTACTGAAACAAGTCAGGGTCGATGACTCATTACTATAGGTGTAATGTTGTTCTGCATGCAGGACTGATTTGAAATGTTTAAGACCTGGAGAATAGGTACAGCAATTCCAGTGTGTCCTTAGTGCAAGCTGCAGTGTGTTATAAGCAGGATAAATTGGTAATGTGAAATGTAAGAAATAAAGACTTTTGGACAGATTAAATAGGATGATATTTGGCTCCAGTCATGCACATGGAATCTAGCTCATATCTCAGTCAAATTCATCAAAGGGGTAAAATTTGTCCTAAGTGTCAAAAATTCATTCTGGATAAAAGTGGTCTGGTTATAAAACACCATACTTAATTTTAACTGCTTTTCTTTCCATTGGAAGCACTAGTCTTAACACATTTAAGAATGTGATTTTTGTCCAGAATGGAATCTCATGTTAAAAAAAGATTATAACAATCTCAAGACTTTTGTTCTCCTGAAACTGAGAGGGTAAGACACCAGTTATGCTGGAGCTTTTCTCACCATGCAACCACTTCTACTCAGAATGCAATCACTGTCTGGAGTTCTACCTGAAGTTATTTTGCACTACTACCTGAACTTATTATGCCCTACTATCTAAAGAAAAGTGTTGCAAATATCTTGCTTCAGTGTTAATGTATAGTCTACTGACAGGGGTTGTAAGCAGATGAAATGGAACAACAGAAGACAAATATGCCCAGGGACTTTTAAAAAAATGTGTTCTCACATCTGTTTTTGCATGCTCTGTCATTCACTGGTCTCATAAATTTACACTGTTATTTCCCTTATCTATATACTTAAACATCTCATTGGGGTTTGTGCTGATGGTATCACAGATGGTATGTAGCTGTAGTCTGGAAACTGAGTTTATTCTCAAGAATTTGATATCCAGTGGTTTTCATACCGTCATCCTTACACTACACCAACATGTACAGATTTCCATTGAAATTTTACTAACATTAACTAAACAAGTAACTCCTGACTTCATATAGCTCTAAACCCTGTACACATGTAGTGTAAGGTCAGCATATGTATTCATCTGTAGAGAGTAAGAGGAAAACATAACCTCCGTATATGTTATACTTGCTTTTCTGATGAGACTGAAAGCTTAGCTTCTGCTATTTGTGTTTCTTAGTCACCTTCAGGATAAACTAAGAACAATAACCTACATGGCACATACTGGCTAGTTAAAGTACATCCTGGAAAAAAACTATGTTTACTGATTCATGACAGGAGGATGACCATGAGCCAGCAATGTGCGTTGTGGCCAAGAAGGCCAATGGCATCCTGGGGTGCATTAGAAAGGGGGTGGCTAGTAGGTCAAGAGAGGTTCTCCTCCCCCTCTGTTCTGCCTTGGTGAGGCCACACCTGGAGTATTGTGTCCAGTTCTGGGCCCCACAGTTCAAGAAGGACAGGGAACTGCTTGAGAGAGTCCAGCGCAGAGCCACAAAGATGATGAAGGGAGTGGAACATCTCCCTTGTGAGGAAAGGCTGAGGGAGCTGGGGCTCTTTAGCTTGGAGAAAAGGAGACTGAGGGGTGACCTCATCCATGGTTACAAATATGTAAAGGGTGAGGGGCAGGATGATGGAGCCAAGCTTTTTACAGTGATGACCAATGATAGGACAAGGGGCAATGGATGCAAACTGGAGCACAGGAGGTTCCATGTGAATATCAGGAGAAACTTTTTCACTGTGAGAGTGCCAGAGCACTGGACCAGGCTGCCCAGAGAGGCTGTGGAGTCTCCTTGGCTGGAGACATTCAAACCCCGCCTGGATGCGTTCCTGTGTGATGGACTCTGGGTGACCCTGCTCTGGCAGGAGGGTTGGACTGGATGATCCTTTGAGGTCCCTTCCAACCCCTAGGATTCTGTGATTCTGTGATTCATGTTAACTTGCTCTCTGGTGTGGTGCTATGTGCAGATTTGAGGTAGGTTATTAAATGGGTGGTTTGTAGCTTTGGAAGCACTTTGAGATATCTGGGTTATGGATTCTTTTTGAGGTGCCATGATTTTAATGAGAGTTAGAATGAAAAGATCAGCGTTTTGACTGGAATAATGTTATTGTTTGCACATTCACCTAAATGTTATGTATTTAGATGTGTTCTAGATCAGATTACTTACACTGCATCACAATCGTGTTAATGTTGTTTATTTTCTGAGTTTAATCATACCTATGAAAATTCTATAAGAAAATAGTTTAAAATATCTTCACAGTAAATCTTACAGTTATATTTTTTTCTTCATGGATTTTAAGTGTTTTGAATGAATAATTTCTTGATCCTGTGTTTACATTAATACTGTTGAGTTAGATATGAATATAATTCAAACAAGTTGCTTTTAATTATGTGCCAGTGATTTATTAGCTTGTTTCTCTCTTGTTGTTTGCCAGGAAAAGAAGAATATATTGCAACATTCAAGGGATCAGAATACTTCTGCTATGATTTATCTCAGAATCCAATACAGAGTAGCAGTGATGAAATAACTCTGTCGTTTAAAACACTTCAGAGGAATGGACTGATGCTTCACACAGGAAAATCGGCTGATTATGTCAATCTTGCACTGAAAAATGGAGCTGTCTCCTTGGTCATTAATTTGGGCTCAGGGGCCTTTGAAGCGCTGGTGGAACCTGTGAATGGGAAATTTAATGACAATGCCTGGCATGATGTGAAAGTAACCAGGAATCTGCGTCAGGTAACAGTACAATGGATACAAGAATAACTGACTTTGTTATGACTAAATGCTTGATGATTTGAAAATTACATAGTGTGACATTGGATGTTTAGTAGCCATTTGATTAGTTTTTTATTTGCACAAGGAAGGATATTCCTGCCACACTTGAGCAGGGGCATATCTAGAAAGTAGTAGGGCAAGCAGCTGTCTGACACAGTATCAGTTAGATGTTTTAAAGACTGTAGGTATCCCCCAGATGTTTCTACAACTGTCTGCCCTTGCAGTCTTGCATTAGTCAAGGCTGATAACTTTCCATAGGACATGAGTTACTCTAACTGAATTGAAACTCTTTAATTAAAAGAAATGTTCTATCTCTTGTTATCTTTTAAAAAGTGGGTGGTAAATTTTTATCAGATAAAGTTTATGCACTGTGTGGAGGCATCTTGCATGTCATGCCACATTTAACTGAGCAAAAGCGATAGTAAAAATCTAGGAAACTGCATGCTTACTCTTGGTGATGTGGTAGGGTGTCTGTAGTTTAACAGTTAAATTTGAGGTTGGGGTGGAAGGAATGATGGTAAAGAGCATACCATGTATGTGTGTATACTGTATTGCTAACCAAGTGTACAATATATGCACGTATGTGGCAGTAAACTGTTATGTATATTAATGTTCTAAAGTATTTTATTGGTAGTAACATGTAATTTTGTGAAGTGCTGTATTTTTCTACCCTAAATGTCTGTTTTAAATAATATTCTTAACGTATTTGTTGTTTCTCTAAACAGTTGCAGCTTGATTGGAATATCTTTCGTTTCCCTTTATTAAAACAGCTCTGTCTCGTGGAGCTGTTAACTAATCCATCTAACCTCTTCTTTCTCTTTTCTTTTTAAACTGGTTTAGCTATTACTTTTTTAATTTGGAATTTCTTCTTAGTAATGAGTTGGATTGGACCTGGAACTATACTGTGATAATTTAAGGTGGGGAGGGGGAAGCTGTTAAATATTTTTTTTACAAAAAATAAAGTAACCCTTTGGATTAAATAGTAGTTTGGGTTACTCTTGAATTTTGTGATTAAGATTCCAAACACCATATCTGCCAGAATATTTTTGCAAAGAGCATAAACTGTGCTCTGCTTTCTAATTACTGCTAACTACAACATGGAAAGTTATTTGAAAGAGACAGCAAGGGACCCACTTTCTAGATTTGCCTTTGCTCATGTTATCTATCAAAACTGTTGATTAAATGTTAAAATGTGGGGAGGGGGGAAGGCGCAGTTTACTTATATAGATGTAAAATAGGTGCATGTTCAGAAGGCAGTTGCAGAAATCCATTCTACTCATTCTCTGTGTCAGGATCTTTGCTTTGTTTCATTGCAGTAAACTGTGATCCTAAAGTCCATCAATATGACCGAAAGAAGTTTTGGAGTTGAGAAGGATTCCTTGAGTGCTGTAAAAAATACAAAAACAAAACAAAAAAAAAACCAAACAAACAAAACCTACAAAAAATAAAAAGAAAAAATATTAAAAAATGAGTAGGAGGGGGTGTGATTCATAGTAATTTGCTGGGGTAACAGTTGTGGGTATAGGGCAAGCAGTGGTCAGCTGATGAGCTTTAGGCATTTTGATCCCTTTAGCCATTTTTAATGTCTGTCAGATGCATTAAGTGAAAGGAGGATGAAGGGAACATTACCGTATGTCTGTTTCTGTATAGTGGAGAGCTGATAAGTTCTGAAATATATTTGCAGGTCAAATAACTATTGCTGTTACCTCTGTGGAGGCATATTTGTTAGTCTGCTTTTTTTCTTGTAAAATTTTTTTGCCCTTTTTCTATGTTACTAACATGCTTAATAACTAACATATCATTCATGGAATGTTTCATTCTACTAACCGTTACCTGAACCAAATAATGTACTAACATGATAGTGACCATCATATTTTTTAAGTAACAATCGTTATTCTGTTCACAGTTTTTAATTTCCTTTCTCCCCCCTTCTCCACAAAGCACTCAGGCATTGGACACGCTATGGTAAACAAACTACATTGTTCGGTAGATATCATTCTAATTGTTTCTTATTTTGGGTTTGCCGTGTGTTTTCTTTCTTTCTTTTAACTGTAGACATCATTAACAAAAGAGGAACTGCGGTTGGTACTCTTCTGCTTACTTTTAACTCCTTCTTTCATCTGTTGTTGACCTCCTCATTTTTTTTACCTGTTCCTGTCAAATTGTTTTAATTCACATGTAGGGGCATCGTTAACATTACGTTTGCATCAAGCTGTGATTAACTAACAAAGGATAAGGCTAAATTGTGGGACTGGCCTGAGTGACTGCTGGCTCAGCCAGTTTCCAACCATTCATAATGCATGGCATGAAGTCTTGAACTTGGAATGATGGAAATGCCACATCCATACATCTTGTACTTCATCACAAGCAGTTTGGGTTTTTTGTTCCCTATTTTCTTTTCCTTCTTTTTACTGATACTCTCTTTCCTGCATGTGCATATCAGAGTGTGCTGCTTACCTGATTTGTGTTGCTGTATTTCCTTTTATTTGGCATGTAATTATGCTCTTGCATGATTAATAACTGCTGTTATGTAGTGCAAACAGTGATGGTGCTGGAAAAAAAACAACAGCCTGTGCCTTTTTTGTTAACAAGGTGCACGTTTTTATTAGTCAATGACAGACCACTAAACTTACTAATATGTACAGCAGCTAAACTAACTTAGGAAGCATTCTACTAACACCATTTTTGTGTCTGCTAAATAACTTTTAAGTTGCAATAGGGACTATGCTGGCACTAGTTCAACAATCAGACAACTCTTTAACTAGTTAGAGCTCCTAGGGGTAGCTGACTAGAATCCAAGACCAAACCTCAAACAGACATGAAAATGGGTTCCGCCTTAGGTCTCAAAACCAGGCATATCCCAGGACTCCAGTATATAGGTCTGAGTATAGCGTGTCCTTTCCCTGTGCTTTGTTATCTAGGTGACAATATCAGTGGATGGAATTCTGACCACAACGGGATACACGCAAGAAGACTACACCATGCTGGGCTCTGATGACTTTTTCTATGTTGGAGGCAGTCCTAGCACAGCAGACCTCCCAGGGTCACCAGTCAGTAACAACTTTATGGGCTGTCTCAAAGAGGTAAATATCATCAGCCATAAATTCATCACAAATTTCCCATCCTGTTGCCTAAAGATGGGCAAAGATGAAAACATTTCCATGGAAATTCCTTCAGGATATGCCCTTTGTCTGAAATTCAAATACCACCTGTCTGTTAGAATCAAAATCAAAAGGGACAGATTTGCTAAACTTGGTTACTTCTAAAAATATGTCAATAGTTGAACTTGGAAACAGCTTAATGGGTCCTATCATATCAGTATCATTTTTAGCCTTGGCCTGAGATGGATCCAAACACTGCTTTTTTCATCTGCCACTAAAACCATCATGGTCTAGCTATTTTTTTACCTGAAATTCTGAAGTTCTTTCCTGAATTGTATTGTGGCTTTTTTTAACTGCAAACAATGTTGTAAAAATGTCTTTAGCCTCACAATAGACAACTTTTTGCCATTCTTTGCTGTTGGAAAGTAGGTAATAGTAATTATGGTTTCTCCACTTAGGTTTCCTGAGCAATTTCAATTCTTAACTGTAGACAAAAAAATATGTATCACAAGGTCAGTAGTAGTTTATGACTTAGCTAAACTAAAAAGAGTAAACTGACATAAGAAACCATATGTACAAATGAATTTCAGCACAAGGGTAGTCTTCCCTGAGCCACAGAAGAGAAATGGGAGTTGGGCAGTGCTGTGTACCCAAGCTTCAAAGAGGAAGTAAAGCTTTCCTCTGTTTTGAACAGAATAGGAGAGAATGCATCCCTTACTAACTTCCTGGCTATACCACAGATTGTTTAACAAAATGCATATTTAAGATTTGCTAAATATTTTATTATAAGGTATTTTTGTTATAATAATTATTAAATTGTCTGGAACTTCTGTATTCAGGGGTCTGTATTAGACCCTTCTGCCATGGTTATGATCAGTGTATGTAAGCCAACTAAACCCACTTGTAAAGAGGGAGAGGAATTTGGTGGAAGACTGTTCTGACTTTGGAACTTGTTTCATTGTTTAGTGATCAGAGTCTGAAGTTCTTTAGCATGCCACAAACCTGTTTTTTATTCACTTTCAGTGGATCTATTCTGTAAATACAGAGAGAGATCAGAATTTTAGTCTGAAAAACAATGTTCAAGCATGAGAAAACAGGATTCAAATTGCAAAGCAACCTTTCCCTTGCTATTTCCTAACTTCTAAGTTACTCAGGCTTTTCAAGGCAAAACAATAGATTTATAATAAGCAATTCAGTACATAGTTTCACTTATCTTGAGAGGAGGTTTAAGTGTGCTTGCTTTACTAAGAATTATAATGAAATAGGAGATGAATCAGGTCAAGGTGACCTGTTCTCAGAACCAGAGCAGGTTTATCATGTTGTCTAGGAGCATGGCTGAAAACAATATTATACAGCTTACTAAGAAAATATGCCATGCAGCACCTTTGGAATCAAATTCTAACCTTCAAACTAGAACAGCACTTCTAGAGCACCTTGTAATCTCAGACATGTAAAAAAATCCTTAAATTCCCAATTGGAATTTTTGGAACCCATTGGAGGTTTCATCTGAAAATCCCTACCACTTTAAACACTTTAACGAGGTCCACTAAAGAGTGATATACAACAAAAATGGCTAAGAAATAGTAGTGCTTTCTCCTTTTAGCTCATCTAATTTGTGTCCATGAGAACCACACTACATAGTCATTTTGAAGTTGTTGTTGACCACATTTTTGTGGTTAGGGTAACACAGCTGAGTGAGGAAGTTTTACCGGTGATTATACATACAACATGCATAGTGTGTTACATTCCATGTATATTGAATGGGTAAAATTATAAAATAGTACAACATTTCCAGTAAATTTGCAGCCTTCTTGCAAATCAACACCTTAATTGCTTAGTTGGAGAGCTGTGATAATCTTTAGTACACTTGTGATACTTTTAATGTAAATTAGACATTTTTCTAATAATTAAGATGAAAGATAAAAGCATAAAGTAAAACATTGAGCTTGATCCAGTGTCCATTGAAGTTTGCAGATATAATTAACATTTTTAGTATTATAGTCAGCATGCAACATCCAGGAGTTGCTACTGTAACTGCTTTCTAGTTAACTGATTGAAATTTTTTTGGTATCTGTAAATAATGGTTGGAGATGCGCTCTACCTCTCAAATTCAGATGAAAGAGACATAATAGCACCTTAAATATTGCTTTCATATCGTTTCTAGTATAAATGAATTTAAATTCATATAAACATAGAATTGAAAATTACTCCTCATTCTTTCCAAAAAAATGACAAATACAACAAAAATATATTAGTCATCTTGGTTGACCTGAATATTCATTTTTCATTACATGAAATTTGAAAAATTCTATCTACTGTTAATTCAGGAGGCAAGAATATACACAACTATTACTGCTAACTCAGCTATAATTTTTTGACAGCTGAAGTATGTTATCACTAATGGTTACTGACAGAAAAGTCAGTTACTAACATCTTGTAATAATGCAGGGCTGTAAGGGACACTATGCTTCTTTTCTATATATTCATTTCTGAGCAGCTAGCTCACATCAGCATGAAGGACTCAGACTTTGAAGCATGTGATACACTCTTAGCTTATTCAGGAGTAATAATGCATTTATTACAAACTGCTTCTGGGTTTCTTAGATGGATCAGACAGGTGAATCTTTCATGCAGATGGAAAAAGGTCCCTTTTGGATCCTATGCTTTTAAATCTCTTCAAGTTCTTTAAATCATGGAATAGGAACAGTTGTTAAACATTTCCTAATTGCTGTATGTTGAATGTTGCCAAAATATTTTCATTATCCTCTTCATTGTAGGTAGCATCTTTACTCAGCCAACTTTCAAAAAATATTCAGCTTCAGTGGTTGATATTTGTTTTCAAGGTTTATAACATTGTCAAAGGATTATAATGAAAGCCTTAGGAACCTTAATATCAGTGCCATGTCTACCCTTCCTAAAACCTACAAATGTCTAAATATAACAGGCAAGGGTTTGAATACTGATGCTAATATGCTTGCACTATGCTTTGTATACTGTTTCTGTTTTCACCAGAAAAGAAGGTGTAAAATATATTTGTCTGATAGATGAGATAATGATGAAGCTGGAACTTTCACAACCATCCTTTCTGACATCATCTTTTGCTATAAAGGTGCTGATTTTGAATCTAGAAAAACTTGCAGATTAGTTTTCCTTGATTTCATCTGAACTATTTTCCTTGAGTTAAAATTGATTGTGTTCAATTATACGATAAATCTAATAGATAGGAGGTAAAAGATTACAAAGAACATTTTCGAAGAAGAGTTCTTCGTAGAGTCTTTCTACACAGTTGCTCAGGAATGCAAAGCAACTGAGAATGCAGAATAAAAGAATAAACTGCAACTTCATAAAGATAATGGATTCTCAGACTTCAAATAGCCTGGTTTAGATTTTTACAGATTTTTCGCTATAGAAATTAGACAAAACCAAAATAATTTCTTCATCTTCTCACAAACACTCTTCTTGTCCCGTCAGTTTCTCTTAGATTTCAAACTTAATTTACTCATTCTCTAGGCCTGCTTTAAAAAGTGTCCTTTGGATATCTCCTAGTAGGGAATTCTTTCATCCTGAGTATGTTTTTAGATGTCCTGCCTTTTTTCTTTCTTTTTAAAAGCAGTTTTGATTTTAAGTGCTTCCAAGAATAAAGTGTAATTAACATTCAAATCCCAACATGTTGTTCAACTTGTTCATTATACTTTCAAAATTCTGTATGTTGTTGGAATACTTCACTACTCCTTCAGGTACTTCCAACTGAATAGCCCTGGCCTTTTTTGTTTACTCCATTAAAAATAATAAATGTATTCTATATATGATTTCATTGCAAATACAGAAAAGAAAATATAAGGAGCCATGCAGCCACACACTTAATTAGTGTGATGCTGAAAAATTGGTCTAAAATATTTTTAATATTGTGTGCAAGTTGTCGACAGATTTCAGTAGTCATAAGTAATGTGAAAGAAAATGGCACTGCAGGAGCAAGACTTGTAAAAAGAGTGCTAAGATTATGTATCCCAAACTGAATCACTTGTTATTTTTAGCCCTCTGCTTACCTACTTGATGCTCAGAAGGTGATGCCCAGCTGGATTCACTGTAGAAGCTGTGTTCCAGCTCAGTACCAAATAAAACTAAATAAAGCCCCAGTCCTACAAACTTACATGTATTTGGTTTTACTTCCATTACTTCTAGCATAAAGTATTTACAGGCTAACGTCAAAAAGTTCAAAGTCCAATTTTAAATTGCTATGTGCTATTTTAAAAATGTTAATATTTTGACTAGCACAATTAATGTTATTAAAAAAGACAACTCCCACAAACAAAAATCCACCACCATCCCCCAAAAACAAACACCCTCCCCAAACAATAAAAAACAGCATCAAGTATAGACATAGTTGGGAATAAAAATCTTTAGGATGCACATCATCACATGAATGAATTGGCTAGTACCTTACACTAAGCTATATTGGTTTTATGCTAAGAGCTGGCCTAATGTATCGCTTAAAAATGTGTTCTTAACTGAGATACATAGACAAAAGTTTTCTATTAAGCAGGACTTTTATCAGTTCTGAGCGCTATAGAGTGCCACATACAGATTATGTTAAGCTTTATCTCCCATATATCCAGATTTGCCTCCAGATTTTTTTTCCATGCAGAAGATATGTCTGGATAGCATTTGAAGATTTTTGTATGCGTATCTGTGAATGCAAACTCACAAGGTATGAATCTGAGATAGGTTTGTCAACAGTGTATCTGTACAGTAAATCAAAGCTCAGTTGCATTGATTTCACTGCACATTCACAGGTGGTATCAAACCAGTGGACTCAGTGCTTCCAAGGCAGAAACAATCTACGGTTCTACCAAAAAACTACCAAGTGTTTTGGTTATAAATCATCAAGATCACAATCTCCCAAACTGTGCCACCTATGACAAAGGTGTAAATGCATCGCTACAAAGATTCTGATGACAGCAGTAGTGTTCTCTTCCTTTCTCTCCTCACCCTGTGGAATATCTGTAATATCATTTTCAGTTCAAAAGATTGGAGTATGACTGAAGCATCATCAGTGGGATTAAGGACTAGATGGACATATAGTAAGGAGGATAGAGATACAGTAAGTAGAGAGCAGGGGGTTGATGACACAGTTTGGAACTTGTAGCAGGAGGATGGGAAAACTCAAATTTGAGAGGTTGTAACGGGATTGTAAGAGATGTATGGTTGTGGCTGAGCTTGAAGAAGTGAGATTTGCCCTAGTGCATGGGAAAAGCAGGTGGATGGATTTTTATTTTTATTTTTTTTTGAGGACTTTGATCCGAGAATCTGAAGGATCTCCCCAGGAACATCACTCTGCCATCATTTCCTCTGGCAGTAGTACCACCAGAAAGTGAGGCCTGAACAAATTATATTTGAAAATCTGAAATCTGTATTTCGGGAGACTTCACTCCTCTTTCTTGTCTGTAACTAGTTTGCAAGACTTTTCTTTATATGTGGTGGTTAATACAACTTTAAATAAAATTATTTTAGTATATTTAAACACCTTTAAAATAACAATAGTTTTCAATCAGTATCGTAAAGGATTTTCTTTAATCCTGTGTAGTCTAATATCTGTTGTCACTTTCATATGCAAAATGTTCAATGTTTTTTTCATTCCCCAAACTTTTCGCCTCAGTTTAGTTCAGTCTGTCACCACTTGGATAATTTATGATTAAGACCTATAATCTATGATTAAGAAGAATGGTTTCTTCTATAAATGAAAACATCTATGATAGCATGAGCATCTTATGAAGTCTTTGCAATAGATCTCATTTTTAGATATATTGGAATAACCAACAAGACAGTATGCTGATACCATATTCTCTGAAATAAGATCATCTTGGCTGTCCTGGATCTGTTCTCTTATTAGTTTATTTGTTTTGGGTTGTGGTTTATTTTATTTTTTTTTAGGTCTAGTAATCCATTTAATAGAACAGGCTTGCTGAAAAACAGTATTCCAAAACATTTAGGTACTCAGATTATCCATTTACTAGGATGAGGCATGATGAGGAATGTTTCTGCTGTTTTTCACTGACATTGTCAAGAGCAAACTGCTTATACTTAACCATGTTGTAAACAAACTGCTAAATGCTGTTTTAATGAAATCTGAAAATCTGCAATGTAAGTGTTTACTTCCTCATGTTAGCTGCACTGGGGACAGTCATATAGAAACCTATTGCAAAGCAGAATAGCTGTTTCTATGAGGCAGTTAGCATTGATTCTCATCGAAGTATGCACTTTCCTGTGATCCATGATGACAAATTTTTTAAAGTCAAGTAAAATGGAAGACTGAAGTATTTGGCTTCATTTCTTTAGCAGTGTAACAAGACCTCATTCTGAACTGATGTTGGCAGAATTGCAGTCTTCAGTTAGTCTTTTGTGTAAGATTGGAAATAAATCTAGAGTGGTGCTAATTCTACATATAATAGTTTGTGTGCCACTGCCAGAGTCACTTTACTGGCACGTGGGACAGATTGTAAGCTACTCGGTGCAGAGATTGAACCCAACTATGACTCTTCATCTGACATTACCAGAAGTTAACAATGATGACAGCAAAATAAATTTGTTGGAGATTGTGTATTTTATTTCTGGATACAGACAATTACATCTAGTCTGAAAATATCAGTATTCCACTAACTCTTTGCATAGATACTGAATATAGGAATTTAAACTTTGAAGGTACAATCTCCCTTATGCCTTGGAGACATGTAATTTTCTCTGTTTTCCACACTGGTGGACATAGGCACAGGAGATCAACATATGTGTTGTGAGAATTGGTGAGAGGATTAAGATAAAGATCAGAAAAATTATACCTTTCAGGCCTATCCAAAGTCCCATAAAGCTTCACATGCGTTTTCAAGTACAGAACTTGAATGATCTTGGTCTAAACATTATTTCCCCAAAACCTTTGAGATGTTACTTTGAGCAAGGAAGAGGAGAGCTCCTCTGTGAAAGGGGAAAATGTTTAGACAACCCATCCTTTTACAAGAGGAAAAGCAATTTATTTTGTAGTGATGGTTTTGGATGTCCAAGTTATCTTCAATTTAATATCTTCATTAAAGTTTAACAAAATATAGTTTGAGTTTAAGAAATGATGAAATGGAGAAAAACAGTCAGGAGAGAATCAAATCCCCACTGGAACAAAGTCAGCCTAATTTAATTAGATTACTGTAGCTTTTAATTACATCTCTATGTTTCTCATTATTTACATGTTGTAAATAATCTGTGATGCTCTGAGGGTTTGAGGGTTTTTCTAAAGCTACCATAAAACAGTTCCCTTGCTGTTCAAGGGGTTTTTTCACCCTCTTCAGGGGTTTTTGATCAATGAACATTAAGTGAACACTGGAAAAATCTGTCAAAAGTGTTACCATGATTTATTGTAAAGTTATCAAGATAACTAAGTTGCCTAGCTAACTAAATGTAACTAAGGGTAAGGAGGAAAATCTTTGTCAAATTATAGGTATGTGTAGGTTTAGTGTAGCTATGACACATGTTGTTTCATGACTGCTGGTAGGGTGATGGGTGATGCCAGTTTACCTGGCATTATTAAAATGTGTATGTGCAGGTATATTAAATAATTCAAATCTAAAAGAAGTCAGAAGTCACAGGTATCTTGTTTAAGGAAGGGTAACAGTTTATTGGCTATTTTTAAAGTTAATTACTATGTGTATCATTTCTATTAGTTTAAAAACAAAATTTTGCATTACTCTTAGTTGGTTGTGTGGGCTGAAAGCTATAATGCTTGTGTTGACCTGAAACCCAAACAGGTCTTTTTCAAGTTGCTTATCACCACTCAGAATACAAAGATTTTACACAAATTCTGTATCTGACCTTCCCCAGGTTGTAAGAGGAAAATGCCTGAGTCTAAATGACATACTGTGTTGGCAAGATCAAGACATGCCTCAACATGTAGTAGAGAAATAAGCAATGTGGCTATCATCACAGTTTTGACTTCCCAACACATTTTACCAGCCACTTAAGAGTGGATAAATTCAGGACAGGATCTATAGTGAATGTACTAACTGGGACTAAACTGAGGTGAACAGAAACGGAGCTTGTTTAAAAAGTGTGGAAATTTCTGACCGGAACAAGGCATTTTAAGAAGCTTTGTGTCTAACTAGAAAGACTAAAATGGTGAAATAATTTAAAAATATTGACTAGAACACTTAAAAAAAATATAAAATTCCCATCCTTGTTGGCTAAAACTATTCATTAACGCTATCGATTCAATGCAAATATTTCTCTTCAGGAAATTTTTTTCTTCTATAATAATTAAAGATCAGTGAAGATGCATTTTTTCAAATAAGAGCATTATTTGCTGTAATCTTTCTCTAACTTTTTTTCTAATGAACATGGGTTTTTCAAGTTTGTTGGGGATTTTTATTATTATTTATTTTTTAGGGTTACTGTTTGCCTTCCACTCTGAAAACAGTCTGTACTTCTTTAGAAAACTCATGTTTGAATTCCATTGCAGATTTGATACCATCAGTTCTCTAAAGCTGCTCTAATTTTGACATCCTCCATCTGCCTCCAAAATCACAATTTCTGCATCTCTACTGCCTTCCCTGGTATAATATTTCTTTTTGTTTTCCATTATTCATTAATCTTGCTTCTTTTTTTCCATGCAATCTTTCGTTTGCTGATTTTGTTTCTCACATTTTCTGTTATCTTTCTACTCTCAGATACTTATTTTCGTATGAAAAATATGTAGTCTCTGGAAAGATATGATACCTAAGTCATAATATTTATTATCTGTTTCAAGCTGACTCCTGGGAAATGTCTGGCAAACTTCTACCTAGATATCTGTGGGCTTAAGGTCCTCTCCTGAGCCATTCAGGAGAGCAGAATTGAGGGACAGCAGGATAATAAACCTTGTGTTTCTAAGACAAGAAGAGAAGCCAATGTGTTAATGTATAAGGAACCATTTAAATGTTCAAGGGAAAATAAATAAATAAAAATGCTTAGTTTTGCCAACATTGTGATGGAGACACCTCTGTAAAGATGTTTTTTTTCAACTAGTGACTTCATTACTGAAGGTGAGTTTGTTCACATAATATCAACATGATTTTGAGAAAGTAGTCATTGGCACAGAATTAAAAAAAAGAAAATGAGCTACAATTTGTAGTGAGAAGACAGACAGTAACCTGTGTTTATTTTGGAGCTGGAAAAGGTGTCTACTTCGTCTGGAGAAACTGTATTAAGTAAATGTGGAAATGGGGAGGATATATAAGTGAATTCACCCATCTCTCCTTTTTGAAAAGGTCATGTTTTGGCGTTATGCCTCTTCTGCAATTTGTGTGCATATAATGATAACATGCTTTGAAATTTGCTGAAGAACATCCTATAATTTATGAGTTATTACATGGCAATTTATAACATTTTTTATTCATAAAGATGTTTAAAAACAAGTAACAACTGTGGGGAGGTGCTTTTTAGGTGTTCTTGATTGTATGAGCATTTTCTGGAAAATGGACCAACCCTCAAGAAAGTGTATGAAAAAATAATGGATGCTAGTAGGGAAAATCTTTCATTTTACAGTCATTATGACTAGTTCTGTGAGCTGTGAAAGGCCTGTGTCAGTCTTTCAAGTGGCTATGTATCTTTGAGCTCTGCTTTCTAAAAGTCTTTTAGGTACAGATAAGTCTAAGTCATCCTTATGTAAAGGTATAAACCAGTGCATATATTGGGCATTCTATAGAGGTTCAGGAAGATCAGAAGCTGTGGCTCCAGCTTTTCATGCTCTTGTGTGGTATTGCACTACACTTACAAGAATCAGTTGGATTCCCATGTTTACAGTCTCTGCATTCATATAAACAATAAATAGGACATGGATCCACTTCTGTTTATAACAAGAATAGGTTAAAAAAGCTACCTACTAAAGGTTTAATGTAATTAGATTAACTTAAGGCTAATAATTAAAAGCATCTCTTTAAAATACAATGCAAAATAAACTTAGAAACTTTATGAACCACAAGCATGCAAGGACTTGCTAAATTGTGACGTTCAATGCTTAGTTCAAAGACTGTGGCACTTTACATTTATATTAACGACAGTGACCTACCCAGCCAGGTTGTCTTTAATCCTTCTCCATTCCCAGCACTATGAAAATGCCTGCTGCCCCTTGAATTCATTGATAGTATTTACAGCTATGACCTTAAATTCTAATATGTTCTATAAATTCTCTGCTTGTAGTCAAAACAGCTATGTGCAAACATCTTTATTTGTGCCATTGGTTTTATAGTTTAAGTTTAATAAATTAAGTTTTATACCTTGGCCTTCAAAACTTTTTGTTATGATTGCTGTTAATTTTGTTTGCTTTCCCCCCAAGACCTTAATAACTTTAGCTTTTTGTACAAGGTTATTCCCATTTATCAGGAATTTTACTTTTCCCCTTTATCAGATCTTTACAATCATCATAACACTGAGCTTGTCAAAAGTGAAAGGGAATTGTAAAATTCATGTTCTACTGATAAATTCCAGCTCCTCAGTTTCTGTTACTTTTCCACAATACTTGAGGCCTAACACAAATGAATACATAAATAGCACATTTCTGTGTATAATGCAGTGAATGCTTATAGAAATCTACTTATTTGTGAACAATATATATTTCAAACAGAGAACTGAGAGCGTCTGAACCAAAATTTTGAATACAAACCTCAAAACATGTTGTTGGTAGTAGAGCATGGATTTTTTCAGGTTAAAGTTCTATTGTAATTGATGTTTATAATGTTTTAATTTTCTTAATTTCTGTTTCATTTCAGTGAGATACAGAGATGCAAATTTAGAAGAACAATTGGGCTTCTGTTTAAAACACTGGAGTTCTACCATTGTAGAATTACTGTATGCTTTGCTAACTTGTAGTCAAAACCTATCAAGAAATTTATGTATCTAAGCAAACTATGCAAGAGTTCGAGAGGAAGTGATTTTTTTAAAAATTATTTATGTATTTTTGATATCAAGATACCTAAGTAAATTATTTTATCAGGTCACACTTTTGCTCTCATAGCTTTCATTCATTCACTCACTGTAATCAGCTTCTGCATGAAAACATCTAAGTGGTCTGGCTTGGTTTTCCAGTCTTGAGCATGAAGCTGAGAGGATGCTGGATGTGAATTACTCACCATATCTCCTGGGCTTCCTTTACTGGCAACAGCAAACTAATCTTTGGAATGATTCTTTGTACCATAAATCAGCAGCTGTTATGGTGGTATGGTACTTTGCTTCAGGTTTTTGATTACTCCTGTCTTCGTAGCTATTAAACAACATGCAGCAACCCCACCTGTATTCTGTTTGAAAGTTATGTGAGCAAAATGTCTCTCCTGGTTTGGCTAGCAGGAAAAGCAATGGTGCACATGATACAACTGTGTTGCATTCTTCCTGTTTTCATATTGTCAGTCTTCTGCTGAGGAGTTGTCTGTGCCAGGCTCCTGTCTGAGCATAGGCATTCTTGCCTTGACAGAAACAGCTTTTTCTCAATTTTGCAGCTGTTAATTGTGTTCTGGGAGTGGTTTCCTAGAAGTAGTGTTCTTCCTAAACTAGGCAGGCTGTTCTTTTAACCTTCTGTCGGTAGTTCTGCTGCTGCTTTCTCACACACACATTTTCATTTGTATTTCAATCATAGCAGCCTTAGTCCTGTTACAAATCTATTAACAATGTGGTAGTGACCTAAATCCTAGTGAAGTCCAAACTTGCAATCCTGAAATCTGTATGTCTGGTTTCTATCCATAGAGATTCCTAGAGATGTTGTGAGTTGATTTAAGTTCTGTAAAGTTGTTTTTTCCTGAGTGTTTACACAAGTTTTGATGCTTTGATCTTAATTCTGACATGTTTGAAGAGCTTGTTATGTACTTTATGTGTACATTTGACCGAAATTGAGAAACTCAGCATGCCTTCACCTTCCTGCTCTGAAAGGTGTGATTTAATAGGCTTTGCAGTAACAGCTGACTTCTCACAGGTTAGTGATGGACACTTCTTATAAAACTTGGGCAGAAACAATGATGCTGTGCTCAGAAGGTGGGAGATAGGGTTTGGTTCTTCAGGAGAATAATTTTTTTGTTCTACCTTCTTGGGTGAGTATAATCAGCACCAACTCATTCTCTTTAGAGGCTTGTCTGTCTGTCCTGCTGAAGCCATGGTGCTGTGTGGAATTCAGATTTGTTAGGCTAATGTAATAGTGCTAGCAAAAGCGTGACTAATGGCCAAGATCATGAGGACAGAGAAAGCTGCTTTCAGGACTGTTTCTCTCTGGTGACTTTCATGTAAGTATTAAGCTTTAATACTCAGCCACCTGTATTATTTAATCCTGACTAGCTATAACTAGTTGTATTCAAAATGTTCTGACTTGAGGTGACTGCCTTGCTAATATCTTGGGAGAGTTTTCCTTTTAAGATAACACACGCTTTTTGTTGGGATGGCACATTTTCTCTATCTATGAAATAAAAAAGAAATAATACTGATTATGTGAAATGCTTCTTGATAGCTAAAATTATTAGTGGTCTTATGATTCTCCTGTTTTTACAATCAGTAATGACTGCTGGAGAGAAAAAGTATAGCTCTTTTCACATGCAGGCCCCATTTACTAAAATAATTCCACATGCTGCAATGCAATACTAATATTCAAAGCAAAGAACAGCCTGAATATATATATAAATAGTTATATATAAATATATAACTATATCTAGCTGTGATTAGAAATCCTCTTGAAATTGCTTAGTATTAGTGAAGGAAAAGTACTAGCTGCCATTTATCTGGTTATGTATTTTTGTGTGAAATTGTATGGAGATGTCAGATATTTCTGTGCAATATGATTTTTATTCATGTCAACACTACAAGGTTGTTCTATCTTGCATGCCTCCTGTTGCAAGAGTTTTAGACCACATCTGAACAACTAATATACTACCTAATATAGTCAGAATTTGTCAAGTTCTAGGTCTTGCATGAAGAAATAAAAAGAAACTGTAAGATTTTCATATAACCTCTATATTCACTCAATTAGAAATCAGTTGTGCAAAATGCTGAGCACCTCTGAGCTGATTGATTTAAGTAGGCATGCAGATAGAGCTCTGTAAATCTTCTACAACCGGGATGAATACGCAAATAAGGTTAAATACAAAGTGTTGTTTTCTTGTCATTTTATTTTTACAATCATTTACAAACACATTTTTTAAACAAAATTGAGATCTACTTTATTCCAAGTAAAGACCTTTGCATAGATATTTTTTTAATGCTAATTCCTTTTTCTCAGACAGCACTATGCTGAATTTGCAAATAGTTTCAGCTGGCCTGAGATCACATTGAATGAATGCATCAACACCTTCGGTCATGTTAAATACCTTAACTTCTTTTATTTTGAATTATTTTGTTTGTGCTGCTGTGAACTAGAACAATAATATTAATATTACATGTCCACATTTACCTCTTCAATAGCAAAATGCACAATTGAAGCTACAGCCTAATTATTTTCCTTTGTCGCCCCTCCTTTTTCTGATTGCTGGTTGTATTATTGCTTTTTTGCTATTGAAGAATAAGCATGCAAGCAAAACCACTGGATTTCTGCCAGATAAATGCCAATAATAAAGGGAATCTCAAATTAAATGCAAGCAAAGTGACATGAGCCTAGTAAGTCCAAACAGTGGGGCGTTGTAAGAAATGGCCATTATATCAGAATTATACAGAGAATACTATGGAGTGTGGTGGTTACAACAACAGGAACACTCATAAATTCAGCGCACATTTCAGTGGGAACATTCCCAAATAATAGGTAAACATGAAAGGTAATATCTTAAAATTTTATTAAGCTTTAGATATTGAAACCATATGGTCTGTGTTTGCTTCTAGTTCTGATTTTGTAATGGTCCCTGGTAATATGTTTTTTTAATTCTAATTTGTTCACTGTTGGTAATGTAGGTACATTTGAAGTTTGAAACAGTTGCAGTTTGTGTTTAGTCATATTAAGAAAAAGCATTCAGACTCTGTAATTTATAACGCTCAAAAAAATTCCCCAAAGTTAAAATAAACTTCTGAAGCTTGTTTCTTCTGTTCCTTTTTGTCCACTAATTCTGGAACTAAGGAGGGAGGATCAGCTATGATATTAATAAATGATCACTATTTAAAAAATTTTAATTCTTGTCACATTGAGATTGTGCCCATTGAAATGGATTTTTATCTATCTATCTATCTATCTATCTATCTATCTATCTATCTATCTATCTATTTAATGATGTGGTGTTTTATTTAATATGAGCAAGAATATCAGCATTCTGACCTGGATAGAGAACAGGGTCATTTTTCTGAATCAGCAGTGTGTTTCTAGCATCTTTTTCTTTGTTGAAAGGTGTTAAAGGGTGAAACAGTGTTATAGAAGAAAAATAAAATACCTTTGTGGATGATAGGTGTCATATTTTGAAGTGATGACGTTGACTTCTGTTTGAATTCTGAACTGAAGATGTTTTCAACTGATTTTTTTTTCTCTTATACTGATTTTCTCTTTCCAACTCTGTTGAATAAATATTGAAGAAAGTTTTCAGAATGTAAAGAAGGATTTTATTCCTCTTTGAGTCTTTGCTTGGTTTTTGTGATTTTTTAAAAAACTGTGAAAGGCTTCTACTCTTAAATATTGAATACTCAAATACATACAAAGCAAATCTGAGAGTTCATCTGACTTCCCAGGATCAAAACAACCTCTTTTCAAATATTAAATTATTCTAGATTCCTGCAGATGTCACAGGAACAACTGATGATTAGAATGACAGCAGATTCCTGTGGATTTCATGTCAAAATCTTAGTTTCAGTGTTTAAAAATATTGCCTATTTATATTAATATTTTTGGATGGCCAAAACAGCACAGGTATGTATTCTTCCAAATGTACTATACTGTTTCCTGTATATTCTCCTGCTATTTAGGTAGAAAATACTTTCTACATAACTTTTCTACACATTTGTGTAGAAAAGCCTTTCCTGGTAATTTAATTTCTATGATTCCTATACTGTAATATTATTCTTTTTATATTTCAAATAGCGTCTTAGGAAGACTAGCTATGTTATATTCTTTCCTCCAGAAAAAGACAAAATCTGTCAGTACTTTATTAATATTTTATTATAGCTATTTGCTTCCTGGGGTATATTTGCATGGCAGCAGCCTTCTTCACCCACATGATGTGGATTTGTGAGGATACAGATGGAAGTGGTAGCAAGGTACCTAACTGCAGCTGTTTTTCTTTGAGGTAATTTGCTGTCGTTATGCTAGGATTATGTGAACCAAAAGACCTGAGAATTTAAAAGCTGGGTTCCAGAAAAACTGGTGGTACGTTCTGGGTCTCCCAGATCAGTTGATGGGACACCTGCTGGAAATGTTGGTGGCTCACATTCTGTTGCTTCTTGTCGTATTTGAGTTATATCTGTCTCTTCTCCCTCCTCCTTTTTCTGATGCTTAGCTGTAACTGTGACATTCAGCTTAGTCAGGCTGAGGAACTCATGGGTGTAATGTCTGAAAATTGTATTTCTTGAGAAAAAACTTGGACTAGGACTACTTGAAATACAGTTTTCTTGAGGCATTTCATGAAGATGCCAGTTAAAATATCACCTAACTTGAAATATGGTAGTTTTTTTCTGCATAGCAAATAAAAGCAATTTTTTGTTTACATCAAACCAACTTGAAGTACATATTGTGTGATTTTAAACACTTTATTATAAAACCTGTCAAAAATATGAAGTATGTCACTTTACTAGGAAACATCACTGTTTAGGGAAGAGTAGTTTGGTATAGGGATGGCATACAAATTAGGTGATTTATTTATTTTTACTTTTTTTAAGTTATCTGTATGGAACTAAAAATTCATCTTTTCTAGGGTGACACATTACAAAGAAAATAATTTGAGACAAAATAGTGATTTTCAATGGTGTATGACAAATGTGGAGCTTCAGAATATAATGGGATCATGGCTTGTGTCTTTTCTTTCTCCTTTTTGTAATCAGAATGTTGGATATCATACTGAGGATGAAAGAAAAAGAAGGAAAGAAAAAGTGAAATTGTAATTTCAAGTGAAATTACAAGAGTTTCCAAAAACACATGATAAGCATAGTGTGCAGTTATTAGTGATTTTTTGGTTAAGACTGAAGTTAAGTTAAGAATGAAGTCTTAACTGAAGTTAAGGCTGTAGCTGATTTGGTCCTTCAGTAAGAGCAGGATCTTTTTTTTTCTTTTTTTTGAAGAGAATTACATATTCTGTGGTATTTCTGTCTTCATGATTTGAGAAACATCAGCACTATTAATAAAGTAGCTTTTATTTCTTTTATTTCTCCGTGCATTTAACCTCTGATAATTGCTTCACAAAGCCTTAAAGTCCCTGTGAATAAAATACAAATCATTTCTGTAAAGAAGTAGAAAAAGGAGTGAGGACATATTTAGAATATCCCTCCTTCCCCAGAGCTACGTAAATTCATATAGTAAAATCATCACATTTTCGAATGTTCTTACCAATCTGTACAGTACTTTTTTCTAAAAGTAACCTTAGAAGCAATAGTAAAATGTATTAATTGAATGCTTCCTTACTCATTGTAAAACACCAGAAAATGTGTAAGTGTTTAAGTTTGTACTCTGCAAATGCTACTAATCCTTTAAAAAGACTTCTAGCATAATTTGGTTTATACAGGAATTCATAAATCCTGATAGGGGGTTTGATATTCTATTTTGTTTTCAGTTTATTGTCATCATTCAACATAGTGGGCAGAGTAGATTCATTAGAAGGTGGCACAGGACTGAATTGTAAAAATGAATGCATAGAACTACCTGGGGTTTGCGCGTTATAACAGATGGATATATGAATTATTAATTTGCTGTTTGAGTAGTTTGGCATATAGACCAGATATCACTCTGGGATGGTTTTATTCAAAATATTCAGAGATGGTGATATTATGCATTTTACATCATCCCATAGTTAATAGAGTGAAATTTCGGGCTTTTTCAAGCAACTTTTAAGATGAAGGAGCAATATGAAGGATATCTAGCTTTTTCAGCAATATTTACTTGACAGGCATAACTACTGCACTACATTTGAGTATCTCCAAGGGAAGTATTTTAACCTTACTATGGTAAAAAATGAAGGGGAAAAAACACATTTAATTGGGAGTGAATTACTGTGTATTCTACTTCATTGAATTTGGTGTATCCAATGACAAGTAGTTCGGTAACATTAAATATATAGTGGAATAGAAGTGAAGATCCAGTCTGAAGCTTTTTAATAACATTTGTATCTGTAGCTAAACGTAATACTAAAATGCAAATAGCAATTCTAATTAAGATTAGATTTGTGTCAATGGAACTACTGGCTGTCACAAGGTAACTCTTAATTTAAATTAATATATTTATATTAATTAATATATAATTAATATAATAATATAAATAATAATTAATATAATATAAATAATAAATATAATATTCATATAAATATACATATAAATATAATATTGATATATGTGATGATTAATCTATTTATATTAATTTAAATTAATATAAGAAGAGAGAGGCCTTTGTCATATTATTCTGCTTTTCAGCATTCTTGAGATGAAAGTTACAAGTAGCATAAAGAGTTTCCTCAGTTGAAAGGGAGAAGAGAAAATCTTTGTCAGCAGAGAGTGAAATAATCAATATCTGAATCTTTTCCTGTTCAAACTTCCAGGGTTTGGCAAAAATTTGTTCTAAAGGTGGCCTAGATACAATTTCACTGGATGTCTGTTTAGAAGAGAGGGAAAGATTTAACTTTATCGAATCAATGGAGTTTCTTTATTTCAGTGAAAGGAGGTAGAGTCTCAAAACATGTTTTAAAGATGTTGTTCTTCATTGATCATAAGTTTATGTGAAAAGCACATTTGCAAACATGTCCTGAAAGATTAACAGATGTTAAAGAGTTCAAGTTCTTACAGACAAAGAATAAAGCATGGCAGTTCTTTTTCATAACATTGACATTTTTGTCTAAGACCTTCATCTGATGACCATATGGCTCTTCTTAAATATGTATGCAAAGTACAATGGTAGCTAATTATGTAAGATGGTTGTTACATTCACATAGGTAGAGCTCATTCATATCCTCTAGAATACATTAGAGTTGAAGTATCTACGCTGTTATATATCCATCCAATGCTACAAGTTGTATACACAAATTGGTAGTAGGGATTAGGCCCTTGAATTTCTTGTATGCTGAACATAACATCTGATATTTTGCAGAAAAACCCTTCCTATGTCACTAATTACTTTCATTAAAAGAAAGTTTATTGAGAATGGAAACATAGACCTTTGAGGGTAAAGAACTGCCAAATTTATCATTGTTTCCCTGGTAAATCCAATCTGCGTAGTGGATAAAGGGTCATATATATATATATATATGATAGTCATAAAAGACTATTTCATGTTATGGATGGCAATAAATAGCTCACTTTAGAAACAGTAAATGTGGAATTTCCCAACTATGAGATATTTCTTTTGGTAACCCCCCCAAAAATAAATCATTTGATGTAACATTTTTGCTTGCTGTCTCAGATGTAACATTCTTAATGGGGTTTTTTTAATTGAAAAAAGGTGAGGAAAAGTGCATTCTGTGCATTCTATGCACCTCCACAACCTGCTGTAATGCATTGTTAGTCGGTCATTCTCTGCTGTTGGTTCAAAGACTTAGAGCTGGCAGCAGTAGAAGGCTGTTACCAGTGCTATAGGAAGTGTTGCTACTGTAGAATACCAAAAAGAATACATTAAGAAGTATATTTGGTCTGCATAGGCTATTCATTATCCTTCTATTTTTGCTTGAATTCTTTTCCCCACTCTCCAGATTTTGAGGAGCTCCTGTTCCATATAATACCTGCAGGAGGAAGGTGGAAGAATTTAAGTCTTTGTGAGGAATAATATGACCTGGTCAATTAGTTCAGCATTGCTGGCTTTACTTTGTGGTATTTGCTTTTCTTTCCTGAATTCTTGCTACAAAAGTAGGAACTTACAGGCAGTGTTGCTGCAAGCTATTGCTGTGGCATGGAATCAAGCCTACAGGATGTTCATTCACTTACTAGTTTAGTAGTTGCTACGTTTGAAATTATTAATGCTTTGTAACACTTCTAGATAAAGACCAAAGACAAAGGAATTGTCCAGGGTTTTCTCTGGTGAATTTATAAGGCTTATTCCAAGAGAAAAATGTCAGAGCTTATTAAAAAATAAATAAATTAAAAATACCATAAAAATAGACCAGAGTAGAAACTGTCAGCTATGACAGAGGGGTTTTTAAGAGTTCAATATATATGGAATCTACAATTTTAAAAGTTTTATTTAAAATTCTTAAATGTAATATTTACTTTTTAAAAAATAATTTATTTTAGGTGTTTAGGCTATGTATTACTGTTGTAGAAATTACAAGGAATATATTTGGAATAGTCCAAATGCACAATAAATGTACAATTGAATCTGGTACCCTTTTGAGTTGAACACTAGACCTCCTGACTTTTATTATGACTCTTCATATTTAGATCATGGTCATAGAGTTAATTTTATACAAACACTACTATTTGTGTACAGACAGTACTGAAATGAATCATATTCAGCATTTATTACTACTAACTTTTTTTTGTGTAATGGCACAACCAATTTTATTTAAATAGAGGATGCTTTATGCACAAGTCTGGAATGCACATGCTCCATAGAAAATCTTGAAGTTTGTACTGATACTGTTCAATATGACCTAATATAGTAGCTGCTTGGATAAGGGAGTGAATCTTTTCAAAAAGATTATTTTATGCCCCAAGAATTGAGACTTTGATGTAGTTTATATGTTGGTAATAGTTCTTCAAGCTGCTATATACAGAAGATGATACTAGAAAAATATTGATTCTGAATATGTGTGTATTTGTAATATGCAGTGGATAGAGATGCAGCACTGCAAATGGATGAAAAAGAAACATATGTCAAGAATAGCTAGATGTTCCCTAAAAATCAGTTGTTCCCTTTCCACTATGTTTGTTTATTGGGAGTGGAACTAATCCTACTCTATTTGTTAATTGCTTTTTTATTTTCTCTCTCTACCCATTTGTTGTAATTGTTGTGGTTGCTTTTTCAACAGAAATGAAAACCAGTAGGTACAGAACTTTATTCTTCTTCTGTATGATGACTGTTTTTTGTAATTCCACAGATGCATTTAATGTAGTGAACAAGCTAATGCACAAATCCAGACTTTGCTACAGATTTAAATTTAGCATGTTGCATTTTAGTTACTTGCTCAGCATTTTCTCCCAGAGGAGTGTGATACTACAGAATGAAAGGCAGAGACTCTATGGATATATTCCTTAGGAGGCCCAGGAACAATTAATTATCAATAAAATTTGTCACCTGAATTATATCATCCATCTGCCTTCCATTACAGTCAGTTATATTATTTACATTCTTTCTGTAATGCATTACTTGATTTTTATTTGGGTTGACCCTGCCACCACTCACAAAATGGAGAAGCTTCCATTGATCTCAGTAGTGCAGAATCAAAGCTGCCTTCATCACAATGCACTCAAAGAGCATCTCAATATTTAAGTAAAGGGAGCATTGTCTCTTTTGTGGTACATAAAAAAGATGCTCCAGTTTAAGGAGGCATTATGGTTGTGAGGAATCTGGAATCTAAATATCAGAATACTGTTCCTGAAATTTTCATATGTAATTGTTAAATTGGTTTGCAAGGAACTCGTGAAGCTTTTGTATGCCTTTGCAGAATGTTGGATGTAGCCTGTTTCCTGAACCTGAAGCTTTCTGACACTTGATTCTTTATGTCTCCTTTTCTAGTGGTACATATGGTGTATCATATGCAGGGATAATCCCAGGTTGAAAAATGCTATGAAATTCTTGAATGGTTGAGGCCACAGATCTTATGAAGCAGTAGATTATCTTGTTATTGGTGGAAGAATGCATGGATTTTGAGTAGGCAACAGTGATTCATACAGCCAACACTAAAGCAAGTGTGGTGACATCTGTAGCTGTGTTGATCCATTTATGTCTGTATTAAATTTAACAAGAAGTTTGACACTCATAGTCTCTAAGATTGTAATCTTCTATTAATCAAAACTGTCACAGTTTCTGAGAAACACTGATAAACTAAAGTGGCTTCCTGTATAAAATAAGTAGTTGGATTTAGCTGAAGTAATTTTTCTGAAATACAGTAGCCACTGTACTTTTTTTACTGTTCCATTTATTAAAAAAAAAAACAAAAGCAATATAGAATCTACCTTATTTCACAGGAAATAATTCTAGTAGTTAAGTGGCCTCTCTGTTGTAAGTATATATCTTCACACACGAATTAATCCACTTCCACTTTGTTGTCCTTTGTGTTTGGGCCCTCTGTTACCTATTTTATTCTTCCCCTCCATATAGATACTTTTGAGCTGTGACGGTTGTCCACCTCACTATTAAATCAGATGTTCTGAATGCTTTGTATTTTTTCTGTATAGTGTATTTTCAAGTCTTTCAGTAACCAGATTGCATTACCAAATGTTAATATTTAGCTGATAATCTACCATGAGCCTTCAAGATTTTTTTCTGAGGTACTTAGACTATTCAGGTTTCTTTTAAATTAGAAGGCTCCGATTTCTACCCAGAATACTTCTGTGTTTCCTGAAGAGTGACATAATAAGCACTAATATAAAAGAGTAGCATATTTGGGTGCATGGCACAATATTTTAACTACTGGCTTTTAAGTACGTACATTCAAAATTCAGCTGTTACATCTCAGGACATTATATGAAAGGTCAATATTTAAAATGGCTTTTATGGGGAAACTCAGTTAGATCATGGGTCAAGAATCATAAGTATTTTCAGCTGACTGAATGCCATGGGTAGAAGTACTTCAGACATGAAACCAAACACAACAGTGATGAATGGTGGAGGCACAAAAGTTTTTACAGGGATGATTACCAAATTCTTCAGAAGTTTATATGAAGGAATATTAAGATGAATAAGGTGGATAGGAGTGTACACAAAGCAGATGAGAAATAAAATTAAGCAAAGCCTCAGACTGACTAACGTGATCACCTTCTGCAACAAAATAGTGGATATTGTTTACCTGGACTCAGCAAAGCCTTAATCACTGTTTCCCACAGCCTTCTCCTAGACAAACTGGCAAGACAGATTGGATGGGTGGTCTGTGAGGTGAGTAGGACATTGGCTAACAGTTGCACTCAGAGGGCGGTAATCAGTGGGGTTTTTTTTTTAAAAAAAAGAAAAATAATAGCAGCTTGAATAATAAATAACAAATCCTAGGGGTTGGAAGGGACCTCGAAAGCTCATCCAGTCCAACCCCCCTGCCAGAGCAGGGTCACCTAGAGTCCATCACACAGGAACGCATCCAGGTGGGGTTTGAATGTCTCCAGCCAAGCAGACTCCACAGCCTCTCTGGGCAGCCTGTTCCAGGGCTCTGGCACTCTCACAGGAAAGAAGTTCTCCGTAAAAGGAAGAGGATGTTGTTCATAGGAAAGTGTGTGAGGGGAAAAAGGAGTTTTCTATATCAGCTATTTTTTCCAGCAACAACAAATATTATTTTCTTTGACAGCTATTTGTGTATTTTGAGTGTGCGAGGGAATGTGGCACTGCAATGGAGACCAACAGCACTCAGACACAGAAACTGATATGCTGAGGGAAAATGGGTTTTTTTCTTTAACAATAACTATAAATATTTGAAGAGTATAAATGCTAAAGGACAGAAGCAGAAGGGGAGTAAGGCAATGGGATTACTAACATGAAAATTCAGATTGGTTGAGTATTAGGAAAAAATGATTGACAGTGTGAATAGATTATGTAGTGGAGCACTTTCCCAAAGGTATTGGTAAAAGCCCTTTCTCAGTCTTCCCTGAGATACTTCAGAGTAGATTATATAAAGAAGTAAAAGCTATTCTGTGAGGAAATTTGCTGTTCTTGGAGAGCTGTGCTAGAGGACTTTATAGATTTGCTACAAGTAATTTCTGTGAATCATTTAGAGATGCATTACAGATTTTTGCTCATTGAAAGAAGATCTATAACATTTCCCACATATCCAGCTCAGTGGATCATAGTGAGTTTGTGTTCACCACAAACTTAGTAAATCAATATCGCATGAAAATATTTTATATACCTTATGCATTACACTTTTGTGAAATAGACTGTTTTAAAGAAGAGGAGGAAATAGGGGAGTGTAAAAGATGTAGGAAGTTTGCGTCCTGGCAAGGGGAGTGCCTGGGGAGCTTTGTCTCACAGATACTAATAGTATTTCTTCAAGGACTTGTGTATGCTTTGCATAGGCACAAGCTGGAAGCAATTGAAGGAGGCTGGGGAGTTTTTCAAGAATTAATTCCTCCCCAGCATATAGGATATTCTGAATATTTGCTCTTTCAAATACTAGCAGGAAGGACACGAGGTCAGCAGTGATATGTATTGAGTTATTGATTATATATTACTCCTTTCCACTTTCAAGAAAGACCTGAGAGGAAGAAACTAAAAGTACTCATAAAGATGTTATGGTCCCTTGATGTGGACTGGAGCAACACCATTGGTCAATCACTGTGTGCCTATTTGTTTCTATGTCCTTTTCTCCCCCTCTTCTTTTTTACTGTGCCCATTGCAGATATGCCAGAGTTTAGAAATAACTGAGAGTTTCTTGAGCCTCTAGATGGGATGTTTAAAATAATTACCATAAGGAACAGCATGTTCCTTTTCATTCAGGCAGTTCTTATGAATAGTGCTGATTTTGTGTTCAGAAGATGGAAAAGAAATTCTAGTCTTCCTCCCTTCTGATCCTATGTGCCCAGTTTGCTTATGTTTTTTAGACGATACAAGATGCAGGTCAGCCACTGCTGCATTCATAAATATTTATAACTATATAGATGGGGGAAAAAACTAAGTGACAGGTTAGCATAAATTAAATATTCAGCAGAACTCAACAACATCAGAATTAAAACGGGAATATGCAAGATATGGGAAAAATTGTTCCAAGAAAATGTTTGAAAATACTTGTCTATTTTTCATCAATCACAATATTTGGAAAAAATGAAATCTTTTGCTCTGTATGACATAAGGCAAATTTAAAAGATAGAAAAAAAGCAGACTGCATTTCAAGAGCCAAACAATAAAATGATAAAAGTAGCCAGAACCTGGCAGGAAGATGTTGATGAGTCTTGTTCCTCCAGAATTATAGAACATAAATTCTCAAAATGTCATTTTGCTGTACACTATAAGGCTGTAATCCTTGTTTGATGTTCATATGTGTTTAGATATTTGCTGCCTGTATTCTCCATTTCTTTTTTGTCCAGATTCTCTTTCCCTTACTGCAAGTATCAATCTTTTTAAGATCATTTAATATGAAACTGTAGTATTTGGACTATGTCCCTGGCATCTCTTCCACATTTACTAGTAAGATATCATATTAGCAACAACTATTGGGTGATGTGTTAACACTAACAGATAACGACAGAATGTCCTGTGAGAACATATAAGTGGAATGCCTGATTAGAGTCCAAAACTGTTTGGTAAAATTGGCCAGGATGAACACCTATATGTCAACTTTCAGGGATTTTCAACCTTTGCTTACAAGATGTACTCATTTACTGCTAGCAGTAGGATATTTCAGTTTCTGTAAGAACTCCAGGAGTTAGATCTGTTCTGTGCTTATTCAGTTGAGACTCTGCTTTTAGGGATGCACACAAACTCCACAGAGTTGATCAGAAAGGTTTTCATTACTGTAAAATAACACCGAATTGTCCTAGTTGTAAACTTTGCATTTAAATCCATAACAAAGTTGTCTGTTCAAAGCATGCTCTTGTCCATGTATGGAGTATGAAGTAATCAGATTTCCGTAGACTTTATAACCTGTTTCCACATCAGTAGTTGAAAAATTGTTGATGTAACTGTTATGATAAATTTTTTGTTACTTTTGTTTGGGTGATTTTTAAAAATCTGTAAACCAGCATATTCTTTGTCCCTGAAGAATTAAGGGATGCATTCAAGTGAATCTTTTATTCTGAATGTATTGATTACTATTATAAAAACAAACAAAAACCTTCCAATCTGTGAGATGGCTCATGGGAGTAAAATTACTTGTGCATTTGTGTGCACGTGTCATTAACAATTAGTGTTGTTGTGCTATCCTACCTTTTTCTGGATTTAATCCAATCCAGAGCAGGTGAATCTTTTAAAAGAAGCAGAAATCTGCTTTTTTCCATTTAATCAGTAGAAAACAAATAGATTAACTATCATTGTGATTACTGCTGTAGATGATTTGTTCTAGCAGCTGTAATTTCTTTTCTCAGGATTCTAATAATAAAAGTAAATGGATTTTTTTGCGTTTAATGTTTTGGGAGGAATGTAATACTGGTGGTTGCTTGTAGGATTGTACTTTAAAGCTGAATGCACACATACCCCTGCATGTAGTTGTTAGTTAAAAAAAGAGCAGAAGAAGACTGAAAATGAAGAATTTGAGGGGTATTTGTACTCTCCCCCCCCAAAAAAAGAAACTCACAAGGAAAATTAAACAGTACTTGTTGTATTTCTTTCAGAAAGTACTGTGTTCTAATGTTAGATTTTAATGACACAATACTGAAACAGAATATTTATTTAGGAAATTACATTCTACAATTCTTTTTTAATTTAGACAGGTTTTAAGATAGGAATTATAACATCCAGTTACTTAAAATACAATCTTTGTGATATAAAATTAGTACAGTTGTATTAGAAAAAACAAACAATTGTTCTCTTTCCAAGAGTGATTCCAGGTAATTTCATATACTTAAGAGCTACTGAGGACTAAGATGCTTCTTTGCCATCTAGATGGCACATATTTTCTAAGTTTTACTGAACAACTTGAAAGGAATAATGAGTCAAGAATTACTGCTTTGCTTTTCAGATGGTAATGATTGAATATATGCTTTAAAATATTTTAACAAAATTTGTAAATGTATAAAAATCTGTATGTCCCTATTGAGCCAATGTTGATATCATCTAATTATCAGACTAAAAATACAGCTATTCTCTTTTTCACAATTGTTTCAATATGTTTAGGTGAAGATTAGATTGATATTTTTCCTCATTTTCATATAAAAATATCTAATATACTTTTAACACATTAAGAAAGTATCAAAAAGGATCAAAAAAAACCCAGTTGCTAAGTCAATTATATAAATCTCTTAGTGTACTAGTATGCTCAAGGGTGCATATTCTTTCATTCAAAAGTCCATAGCCAGTTTTTCAGGTATTTCCACCTCTAGATATGTATCCAGTCTAAAAAAAAAAAAATAATGCTCATGTTAATATCAACTGAGACTTCTCTTTATTGGTTATAAGAATTGTAGCCTGTAGAAATTTGCTATTTTATTATTTGTGTGTACAACTCAGATATTTTTGAGGCTGAAAATGATAAGGTTATGCCTATGAAGAGTACAAAGAGCTATAAAGGAAGTTGAAAATTCAGTGAGGTAACTTACATGGGTAAAACCCTAAGTGTTTCAGCTCACTTGTGAACATGCGAACAAAATTATTAGGACATCTAACACCTTAAAGGTTTGTAGATGTACTTCTGTGTTTGGGGTTCCATTTTTATCAGTTTCAAGAATTGAAATGCTGATAGGCTGACATTGGTAAGAAAACTTCTCAGCAGTGTTATTTCAGCTAAAAAACTAACAAGCAGGAACACATTTTTGGCCTCTTTTCAATGGTGAAAAAAAAAACCCAAAATGACTTGGTATATTACAATGTTTTGTTAAGTGATCCCAGTTTGGTGGTAGTAACCTATGATGTAATTCATGATGTCAGTTATGTAGTTGAAAAAGAGAGTGTTTTGTAATCTCT
The DNA here is from genome assembly GCA_013398125.1 of Aegotheles bennettii. Taxonomy (NCBI): domain Eukaryota; kingdom Metazoa; phylum Chordata; class Aves; order Caprimulgiformes; family Aegothelidae; genus Aegotheles; species Aegotheles bennettii. Next base: position 439,890 of record VZRW01012965.1, read on the forward strand.
TGTTCAGGTATGAAGTAAATGGCAAACTTAAGCTGAATAAAGGTTAAGAACAGATACTCCAAGTTTAAATAAATCAAGTTAATCAGTATGCTATCCTCTCTTTTCTTATAAGCTTAAAGGAAGTTGTTAGGAAGCATAAAAGTCAAGTTCTTCATTCCAGTGAGACAGATTTAGAAATAGCTTACAGCAAAAATCATACCATGAAACCACAGTATCTGTTGAGTCAATGATTATTAATATCCAGGATGGCTAAGAATTTTAGTTTCCAAGATTGTGTTTTGAAAACGTCAAAGACTGAGAGGTCAAAGATGGAGGAATGGGAAAAATGTCCTTCACAGAATAACGGGTTATACATTTTCCTTTTGCTAAGATCAGCCACATTGTTTGTGTCAAAAGGAACTTAAGGAGAAAAAGAAGGTATTTTAAAATTTTCAATATAGGACTGGTGTCAGCTTAATTTTAATAATTTGTTTTGAAATATTCTTTCACTGTTTGAAAGTATGCTTGAAGTTAGAATCAGAAATTAAATGATTCACTGGAAAGAAAGGAAACAGTTTTTGCAGCAATTTTCTTATAGTTCAATTTTTAAACAATTTTAATCCGATTAATTGACAATTTATTTTAATTTTCTATTTTTCTGAGAATTAAAAAAAGTATATGGTATTGTTGTGTGCATGCTTTTGTTCATTAGCTTTTCTTACATAAATCTGGCTGGATTATAGAGAGCCATATTTTCAAAACAATACCTGAATGTTGGATCAAGGTCTTGTATGGATGTTTGTGTATACTGAATATCCACATGTACTCTTTGAACACTATCCCCATTTTTTTACTTGAGAACAAAATCTGTTACTTGTACATTCAGACAACAGCCCTAAAAGGTTATAAAAACACTGGCACAAAAAAAACCAGAGCTCATGTTTTGAAAATTGATTCTTCTTAAACTGAAACTTTCAGGAGGTGCTGGGACAGAGGGTGTGTGTTCATATTTTGTTAAGTAGCCATTTACCCCGTTTGTCAGTAGTGAATGTCCACCTGGTAACACAGAAAGAACCCTTTACAGAAAGGAAGTGAATATAAGTGAAACTAGCATTAACAGGTCAAGTTTTACACGAATAAATTATTAATGTTACAGTTCCTGAAAGCAGTGTGCCTCCTGTTAGCCTCATGGTATCTTTCATCTGCATGAATCGCCTGTTTGAAAGCCAAATATTTAAAGAAAAGATGGGATTATGCCTTGGATCTGACCATAATTCAAGCAACTAGGGTGTGCCCTTTTGTTTTCTGCTGATGGTACATGGGTACACAAAGTAAGATTGAGTCTCATGCCCTGCTGTTATTTATTGGCATATACTAAAACTAATATAGATCTTATAAATCTTATATATTTTTTTCACAGTATTTCTTTCTGTCTTCAAAATTACTTTTTCATCAGAATGAGAATATTCTGAATTCATTTTCTGCAAAAAGGCAAATGCTTTTCTTCTTTGTGGGCTACAGTAACCTTGAGGCCCATACCACATTGAGTTTTACCTTCTTAGCTGTTATCTTCTAATGAAATAAAGTTGTTATTAGACATCACCAACAGCTTAATACTTAATTTTAAATCAGTCTCTACATAGTAGACTTTCTTGAAGTCTTTAACCAGAAAAAATAGTTGCACTGAGATGAAAACAAGGAATAGTTAGTAGTATAGGTGTGGCTGCCTAAATTATTTCTTTAGGTTACATATGTACCCTTTGTTACTTTTTATTTATGCACAATTCAGCACATATCCTGTTTGTAGTCCCATTATTTTGGATTAGTTCAGCAAGTTTATTTTGGAGGACATCTTTTAACCTCGGTAAAATTTATTAACATAAATATGACCCATACATAGGCAGTGGTTAAAGATGCCTTAAATATGAAAGAGATGCCTTAGAAATATCTCCTGAATTAAATTAATCCTTTTCTTGAAAATTTATAAATTGCTTTTAGCCAAACACATTGTAGACTACAGAGATCAGTGTTTAAATTGTAAGAGCCCTGCTTTTCCTCTTCTGTGTGTGTGAATGCTGTTATTTATGTCATTTCAAGAAATCCGGATTGTTTAGAAAAGGAATGGAGTTCAAAGGAACACACTGCCTAGCAGCCTCAAGGTGTACCTCTGGATTGAAAAATAGTGAAGGAAAAGCTGCCTCTGAAAAACATGTGACAGCTTGATGCCACGTTCCTTGTGTTGGAAATGTAGCAATAACTTTGCATGAAAAAGTAATCCAGAAAACTTAACTTCCAATTGTCACAGGTATCTGAGAAGGCACAGTTTGTTTCGAAACACTGATTTGAAGGATTATTGAAGTTGCATTACTGGAAAGCAAAAAGGATACATTAAAAGGATTATAAGGTTACATAAGAAATGGCAGATGAAGGCAGGGAAGAATTTTCCAGGGTGTCTTCCAGGCATGTGTCAGTCACTGAGCAAGTAAGTGAAAGGAAAGTTAGGAGTGCAGTTAGTGAGTAGGAGTTTGATTTTTTTAAAAACTGTTTACCTATCACGGTAGGGCAGAATTTATCCAACATCTGCATAAATAGTTGCTATATTAATATCACAAACAGAAATCAGAAGGCTGCTAACTTAGCTAGGTACTGTGCTAGCTCCCAGAATAGAAGAAGGAAAGATCCTATAGCTTGTCAACAAGTAGCCAACTTCATTGATCAGAGTCAGCCAACAGAGCTGAAAGAGAAGGATTCTATCTAGATGGAGGCTGGCCATAAATTCATACAATAGCCATGACATTTCAGCCTAGGATTACAGGACTATTTCCCCCTCATTGGAACAGAAGGTTCTTTCAAACCAGGAATCAGGAAACAGAGCAGATGAGTCCAAAATAGAAATAAGCCAGAAACACCCACAGCCAAGAGCTAGCTATTCAGCTAGATGCAAGATTAACTTACACGAGTGAGAGAGGAGAAGACAAAGCCAGTTGGGTATTTATTATTCTGGACAAGTAATAAGGTTAAGAGCCCTAAATTGGCACCTAGTAATATACTCATGGGAGAGGCTGAAGGAAGGAAAGCTAATGAGGGGTAGAATAACACCCCCTCATTTCACTAACGTGTTTAATATGAAAAAAAAAAGATTTGTGCAAATATCTGCAGACATTCAGGGTTACATATATTGGTAACAGATTTTTTAAGCAAGTTTTTCTTAGTTTGCCTTCAGATCACTGACCTGCCAAACTTGGATTCTGTGCTAGGTATATTTTAGCTTTTTTCTTTAATTTGAGGTTTATTCTTCTGCTCTTTTTGTGACCACTTCCACTTTATTCACATACAATTCCTACTCTAAATAAAGGTAGCTCAATTTTTAAGTACATCTGCCACGTTGCTTTTAGATGAGCTTGAGTTGATACGTTCCTTAGAGCATTCATTTTTACATTTACATTATTTTGCCTTTTCTCATAATTTGTTTCTGTATTTTCTGACCTTGAATGTAAAGCTTTAAATGCTAAAGATTGGAAAAATCTAACAAATAGTGAATGTTATGCTAAAGAAATAAGGCTTGAACCCTACAACAGTAATTACTGTGTTCTGCTTTATGGTGCCTCTTTCTTGCATTCCCTAGAGATTTCTTGTGCTTGATCATGAGATGGAACGATTAATGGAGAAAGACAAAAAATTGCCTCAAGCAGCACATTTTGTTTTGCTTTTGGTGATTATTGTTTCTCTTGGTTTTGTGTTGTGACTTATGTCTTGGTAAAGGTTTTATTCCTACTTAGGGGCTGATTGAGCTTCTGTGGAAACCACTTGTTCCTAAATTCTGCAGTTTAGATGTTGCCAAGAAATTTCTATTAGTCTTTGCCATGGGAAGTTAAAAAAGAAAAAAAAAAAGAAAAAGAAAAAAAAAAGAGGGAAAGAAAATTTGAACCCATTTCTTCAAAACAGAAAGCATAGCAACCACAGTCAGAAACTTTTAGCAGTCTGGCAGCTGACAGACAGACATACAAAGAAGAACAAAATAGTCTATTGAAGAGGGGAAAAAAGATCTTCAAAAGGCTAGTGTCCACAGCAGATTGCAAAACATAACAATCTAATTATCAAGGTTGTTAGAAAGAAATGTTAATTTTTTCTAACTTCTGCCAATGTTAAACAATATGCCAGTAACCTAGAACATGAAAAGGAGCTCTCTGGCATCATCTTTAGATGGCTCTATTCAGTCAGTCAGAGTGGGAGAGAAAAGAAACAAACAAACGGTTTTGAGATCAGCATTTGGAACTCCAGCAGAAGAGAGCAGTTTGCCTAGAAGGTCAGCTATCACAACTCTATTAATTCTGCAAATAGGCTACTGATGCTTAAAACTGAGGCGACTTTCCCAGTACTGCTGAGTGAATCTAAAGAAAAGCAAGTAAACTGTTTTCCAAAACAATGCACTGTAACATTTATGATATACCTATTACTTTAATTCTGTTAGTACTGGATTAGTTTCTACAACTGCATATAACCAATACCAACTGTTTTATTGCCTTAGAGTAATTACAGTATCTTCCAGTATCAGAGCACTGGACCAGGCTGCCCAGAGAGGTTGTGGAGTCTCCTTGGCTGGAGACATTCAAACCCCGCCTGGATGCGTTCCTGTGTGATGGACTCTAGGTGACCCTGCTCTGGCAGGGGGGTTGGACTAGATGATCTCTCAAGGTCCCTTAGGATTCTGTGATTCTGTGATTCCCTGTGTCCCTATCACTAAATTGTGAGCTATAGTTCCATTTTTTTTGTATTCTTTTAACATCATTGTTTGTGGATAGGACCTTCAGATGTGCTATTGATTTTTGTAGTGTAAATCCATATAAATATGCTAGTTTTTTGCCCCTTTTTTGGGGTATTTATTTGCCTTCCTAGAATTTGCAGGGATATGATAGTAAGCAATTTAAATAGAACATGTATTTGTGTATTTTAAGTATGTCAGTTTTCTGTGAACAGAAGTTTTAAAGATGTCTAATGTGCAATATATCCTGTAATATTAAGAAAGATAAGTGCAGAAAATGTTCTTGTTGCTTAGTTACAGGAACAGTAAACATCACAGATTTATTGTCTCTAGTCAGCCATTCTGTGTGCTAGCCAAGTGTATTATCATGACATAGTATTATACATTACACATGTATAGTTCAAGCCCAGCTTTTATAGAGTGTAGCTTTTGACCAGATTTGGTACATTTTATTTTTCTATTTGACTGGCCAATGTGCTCTGTACTCTGTGTTTGCATACTAGAAACTCAGAAGATCATACTCTTTTGTCATAGTGTCTGCCATATACCTTAAAAAGAAAATGGGAGGGGGGTGACACTCTGTAGGAAATGTGTGTAAATGTGACTTACTTTGGAGGAAGCTCCACTAGACCCAATGCTAGTAATGCAAGCTTCAGTCTTCATGCAAATTTTTACCCTCTGAGGAAATGGTATATCCATTTTACAGAGAAGCAAGAAGTTAAGTTCTCTGTGGTGCATTCTCATGGAGATTAAACCCAAGTTCCTGGATTACTGGTCCTGGCTTCTAAGAGCAAAAATTATTCTGAAGATTCTTTTCTTTCTACCCTGAAGGACAAAGTAGTCTGTAGAGAGTTTGTCTGATTTTAAAATATAGTTGTTATATCTAAAGCTATAAACAGTAGAATAAAGTTTATAATCATGCTATATGAACAATACCTTAAACTCAAAAATGGCCATTTCATGTTTTTCAAAAGCCACTGCCCTCAGTGGGGACAGATCTAATAAAGCTGTTTTATATGTTTTCAGTTATTAAATATTTTTTTCTCCTATTGGATAACTTAAACAGTGTTCAGTGCTCCTTTGGACTTGGGCAATCAATAGCTTGCATGTGGATTTCTTTCCACTTCTGTCACCATGGAAGAGCCAAGTCCAATTTTAGTAGAGTGTATTTAGTTGAGTCTGCTTTGTTTCCACTCCACAGTTTTGAATGCTCAGAGTGAACAGGAAGAAGAGGCAGTAGAATGTGAAACTCCCAGATATATATTCCATGGAATTTGTGGCACTGTAGTTGATTAAACTTGGTCTTTTTTTTTTTTTTTCACTAGCTGTTAAGTTGAGCTTTTTTTCAACTGAAACTTACAGAGCAGTTTCCCAGACCATATTAATTGATCTAAAATAATGCAGCAAAATGCACTTGCTATCATTTTCTCCAGGTGTTTATGTATCTATACCATGGAACTCTGTCCCATTGTCCTGAGTCTTACATCCCACTCAGTAGGACTCTACAGACACTCAGGTTTTGGTTTGCTGCTTAAAACAATCCCCTTTCTAAATGCCTCACAGTACCACCACCACATATGAGCAGGTATCCACCCCAGGAAAATTAAAACCATTTCATCTGAGGATGGATAAATTGTTTCCTTGGAGCTTTCATTATACTTGCTAATCCCTTCTCTGTGTCAGAAAACAAAGCCAGTTTATAAAGTTGACTAATCCTAGAGGCTTAAATAGTTGTTGTCATTCATATTGTGTGCTTTTCACAGAAATACACCCCACTGGAAACATTTGAATTTGGGCTCCTTAAGTTTTTCATAAATTATCTGTAGTTTATTGTGTTTCTTGATATATTTATTCATTTTGAAGCTTTACAATTAATTGGGGCATATTAGGAAGGTGAAAAGTCTCCTGTGAGAAGCTGACATTCATAGATTAGTTCAAAACCATTCAACAAATTCTGAAAAAATACATGATAACTCTCAATGGTCAGTTTTGTATGCACCAGGTAGTTCTTAATGAGCATGGAAATTCTAGTGGCTGTTAAGGCTAGCTGATAAAATCGCCTCAGGCTTCACTTACTGTAAGTCCCATTGCTACAATTTCTGACATCACTAAGTTATCTCCCACTGACTTCACCATGCAGCATAAAATTGTAGGTTAGCAATATCTACCTGCACCATTTTGGATTATACTAGTCTCCATTTTAGAGAATTAACAGCCATTGTTCACTACGTGATCCAGATTTCATGCAAATGAAATACTGCTTTACGGTAACGTAAGAAACTATATGTTTCATTTTTTTTTTAACAGATTTAGAGACTGGATTCATCCATTCATTGAAATCAAGGAAAAAATACTTTTCTAAATGCACCTCCCTATCAAGTAAATAGACAAGCTCTTCAGAGCAAGATGATAATGTAGGTGCTCTGAATTCCTGTTTTCTCTTTGATTTTCAAGAAAAACTGGATGCTGCAAAATTAAGTGATGTGATTAGCTCCTTAAAGGTCACATTTTGTTTTAATAAAGTAGCTTGAAAGAAATGCTTCATAATAATTTAAAGGCTTTTAATCACAATGATTGCAAGGCTGTTGCTAGCAGATTTGGTCAGTATTATTAAATATTTAAGCATAATGCCGTTTCTTCACTAATAGAATTTAATGTATAAAAGACAAAAAAAATCTGTAATGTGGAAAGGGCTGCACTTTGAATTGAAAGTGGTGTTGAATCTGGATTCTTTCACATCTTTCATCGTTTTAAATTTTAAGGGATAGGGTCAGTAGAAAGAACTGATAAGGTTTTGTTGATATTAATATTTTTATTGTATCAAATATTGTATTGTATGATTAGAATACATCTAACACCAACAGTAACTTCCCTGTCTTCTTCTTCACCTTTTCTCAAGTCATTCATACATTTATACATTGCCAATTAATTAATATATTTTCATTAGCTGCTTTGCTACATTCTTTATTGTTGAAGGCACCTGCCATGATGACTGGCAAGATCTGTAGTGAATTCTTAATCAATGGATTAAGAGTAGAGTTCATTGCACACTAGGGCCCTTGCTTGCAGAAATTATATACATGATACATCTTTAGGAAGCATGAATTAATTTTGCTTGGGCTCCAAGATGACCACAGTCCATGTTAAATAGAGTGCTGATCTTAAGTTAATATTTTCTATCTCTTAGCTGGACTTATTTGTTAATACACAGCACTGTGATATTGTAAGTTACTCGGCATGTGCATGGCCTAGATGGTAGCAAAGGGAGCTCATATCTTGGTTGTAAAATGATCATAGAATCATTATGGTTGGAAGGGACCTCCAGGGTCATCAAGTCCAATGATGATGTGTAGGTCTGCCCTTTCTCTCCTGGAAAACAAATTTATTCCTTGCTTTGGATAGCTCAGTTGCAAGTTTTGTGAAGAATTGCTAACTGCTTCTTTTTTCTTGGGAGTTTAGGTGACTTTTTGCAGTTTTCAAGAATGAGGCAATTATATGTTTTAAAGACGGAGGTCTTGAACCTTGCTTAATATTAAGAGGAAAGAACAGTGTGTATAGAAGGCAAAGTCAAGGTGCTCTTAATAGCATGATACAACTCCCTGAGGGCTGGCAGTTTCATGTGCAGGAAGATTATATTGTTGGTGCTCAGGTATGAGAATGAGTGCAAGAACAAACAACCTATTGGCAGGGCCAAACCAAAAGATGTGCTAGAAAAGCACATAATGGTGCAAGGATACAAACTGGTAGGCTGTGTGGGAGTAAAGGTGAATGTGACTCAAATATTCCTCCCTTGCATATTACCTTCACTTGACTAATTGAGGATCCATATCTCTATCAGAGGGAGAGTGTATTGAGTTAACATTAAAGAACAATATGTTGGATATCTTAGATGGAAATAGCAGTGGGTAACATAAGCCTTTATAAAACCATGTTTGTCCTTATGTACCCAGAAGGAAAAAAAATTTAAAAGGCAGAATCTTTGGAAAATAATAAATGACTAAATTATTTCTATTTAGAAGCTATCAGTTCTGAAGCATATACCTGGATGAGTTATAAAGCAGATATTAGTCTCAGAATTATTCTTTACCATTCATTTTTTTTTCTCAGAATTTAATGACTACTTCTTTTTGCAAACATACTGCTTTTCTTCCTTTGGTGTGCCTAACTGATGTCTGAGTACTTCTTTCAGGGACAGAGAGATGAGGAGAGGGGTAAGAATTTCAGCAAAACACCAGGAAACAGGCTTTCAAATGCCACCTGTGTTAACTTAATAGTTTACAGTTCTTTCATTTATGGTTTTTGGTTATGTTTCATATACTCCAGTTTTAATACTAATTATCCATGATAATTCAGTTCTAAATTTCCAGTTTTGTGAGATTTAAAGAATATAAACATCCTAAAACTTAAAACATAAACACTCTAAAGCATAGATGTAGGCTTTATTCTGTTTCCACACAATGAATATAATAAGATACAATCATTCGCTTCTCAGTAAATATGAAGTTTTAATTGTGGAATATAGAAGTAAGAAATTGTCTTATGCAATATGTAGGGATTCCAAGAATGTTTTAATATTGGTGGCATAAAATTCCAAACGTTCTCCACTCTAGTGGTCTATCAAATTTTCCTTCATATTTTATGTATTGAGCTACTTAAAAGAGATGGTGATGAGTTACTGAATAAGCTACTGCCAGTTTTTCTGTTTGCACTTTGTCCCTGAACCATATTTAATAAAAATTACTGTTTCTAAATTCACAAATGACTTAAAGCCTATAGAGCTGTTTTAGGCATCAAGGAAAGCTTAGCTCTCCTTTTGTCTGATCAGTTTTTCTAACATAGCTACTAATTACTAATTTTATTATTCAGTCAACCAGCTTTCACTAATATCAGACAATTTGAATTTGTCCATAAACAAGAAATTCTCTTTGTATGTTTATTTATGTAGTCCTGGTACATACCATTGTTCAGTAGGCAATTAAAGAATATATTCTCCTCATGTTATTTGTTGCCTTAATTACTTTCATTGTCAACATTGTCATTTGTTCCTTTTATTTTTATCATATCCTCTAGCTTCTGTTTAATGTTTTTCAGACTATTCTAGACATGTTGCCCTCTGTAATTCCTTCAAATGAGGTGGAAGCTATCCGAAATTCCTCTTGCCATAGAAAGTGGCCCATGTTTCATGAGATCAGATACCTCTACATGATATTGCCTGCCAGCCTACTGGCCTCTTGCTGCATTCTTCTGCCTTTTGGCTTTCTTCACTCTAAAGACACACTGTCACCCTCAATGGGAGATCAATTGCATGTGCTTATTCTTCAATACTCTTCTAAATTCCTTTGCATAAACTGCAATTTCTAAGATGTTACAGAAGTATATCCTTATTCTCTAAGATTACAAGTTAGTCCAATTCTAGTCACCTCTGATGCCTTCACTTAAAGAAGGCAACACATGTTATCTGCCTCTCTATGGTAGAGTATCATCTCTGCTGTCAGGAACTCACACTCAGGTTTATTTATTATATTTGGAGACACAAGTCCAGTGGCAGCAGTAGTGTTTACACTGAACTCTGAAATAAAATAGAGAAATAGGGTTTTTTATTAGTTTTAGGACACATTTTTAATGCAGTAGAATAATTTTGCCATGGCTTATCATGAAATTTGCTGGGTAGATAATGATATAATATGAAAGAACACAATTCTCCTAGTAAAAAATTGTCACTCAATCATCTCTTTAGTGTTCTGTTGTCTTTAAACACTATTTTTCAATAGCAACGATCAGTTGTGTGATATGCCATCTCAGATTGTGTGCATGCTAGTGTTTTGATTTCTAACAGTAGCACAGTTCTGCAGTGCATCCCCTGTCTCTTCCACTTACTGTGTGTCAGTTCAGTTTGCTGAGTGGGTTTCATCTGTGTCCAAACTAGGCTTCAGAGGAAATGAATCCAGAAGCTCTACCCTAAGTAATTAGTCTACCCTAATTAATCACTTTCTAACCTCTAATAAGGATGTAAGGTCTAAACCAGTAATTGGTCCCCTGAACCACATCAGAATACATTGTAGAGTTGGAACACTGGATCAGAGGCCGGACATGATGTAGTCCTGAATAGTATAGAATCTGTAGATGAAGAAGCCCTAGCACAAAGTGATCTGCTGAGCTATTGCTTTTGCTCCAAATTGCTTTCTAATGTAGGTTTAACCTTAGAATCCAAGAAGGTTTTAGCATTTCTGTTCAGCACTGCAGTGGTATTTTAGCTTGAGTATATAATTTATTGAATAATTAAAAATATTGACAAAAGACTTGTGCACACCTTTGGTATTGAGGACATTCATTTAAGCAGTCCTTGTATCCTCGACAACACAGAAATAGTAGCAATTTCAGAGTATAGTAATAAAAACTAGAACCCTGGGAAATGGTTGTGTGACAGGTTTCTCGGGGCAGAGTAACTATGTGACTTGAAGCAAGAATGTTTGCTGTGGAGGTCAATTGTATTCAAAACTAATATTGTCTTTCATTTTTATTAGAAAAGTCTTCAGTTAGGGAAAATACACAAGTGTTTTTATTTTTGTCCAGTTGAACTGGCTCAAAGATTGTCCTGGTTTTGCCTTTTTTGATCTGTATGATGCTAGTTTCTTTATTTTATAGCTTCAGGAATACCATAGATGGCACTGTTCCTCAGCCCCAAGGACAAACTGAAAAGATGTTAAATTGTAAAGTATCTGACCTTGGTACGTTTTCTGTACATGAACAGAAGAGTTAAGACAGTGACAAAGGGTTTAGAGGAAGAAGGAATCTAATACTTCTCTAATGTAGCAGAATGACTATGCAAAGAGGGCTTTTAAGCAATCAAGGCCACACAAGCTGATTTGTGACTGATAGTACAAATTCTATGTGGATTCTTTCAGGTTGTTTGGAATAAATCTAGGGATATTTATAGAGCAACTTGTTTTGGTTTAATAAAAACTATTATTAAATAATTAGTCAATGAAGATAGTTAGTTAATTTTTGGTGTACGTAAATTATCATATTCATATGTCATCATTATTATCTTTTAAATAATATGCCTATCCAGGGTTATATCTGTTTGGTTAAAATGGTCAAGTTGCTCTTAGTAACTTCTCTACTTCTCATCTTGTAGGTTGTATATAAAAATAACGATGTCAGGTTGGAGTTGTCTCGACTTGCCAAGCAAGGAGATCCTAAAATGAAGATTCATGGGGTTGTAGCATTTAAATGTGAGAATGTTGCAACCTTAGATCCAATCACATTTGAAACACCGGAGTCTTTCATCTCTTTGCCAAAGTGGAATGCCAAGAAAACAGGCTCAATATCATTTGACTTTCGTACAACTGAGCCAAATGGCCTGATTCTTTTCAGTCATGGAAAACCAAGGCACCAAAAAGATGCCAAACATCCTCAGATGGTGAAGGTTGACTTTTTTGCCATTGAGATGCTTGATGGCCACCTCTACCTGCTGTTGGACATGGGATCAGGTACTATAAAAATAAAAGCCTTGCAGAAGAAGGTGAATGATGGTGAATGGTACCATGTGGATTTTCAGCGGGATGGACGGTCAGGTAAGCCTCTTTTTTTAATATTCAGTATGAATTTTCATTTTGTGTCTGAGAGAATACTGTGTACATATTATGTTGCCACCATTAGACTTGTGCATTGCCTGAAAAATAAGGGAAATATAGGAAGTTGTTACTGTCAGGTATCAGAATACAGTGATTTGCAGAGTAAAATAACTTAAGATTTATTGGGTAATTGGGTACTTAATCTTGCAAGTAAGTGTGCTGTGTACTTCAAAAACAAACAGTAATCTCCCTCTGTGCTTGCTTACACCAAATAGCTGAAGTGGCAAGTTTCAAGAATAAAAAAGAATTGCTGAAAGTAATATCCAACACAGGGAATTGTTGGCCCACAGAAACAGCACAGACCTTCCAATCATGTCAGCAGATCTCAGCATATTTAAATGATATGCTAACAACACTTATCAGCAGAAATGGAAATAAGTGACTTGTTGTATTCTGTCAATATGATTCATATTCTGTAGTAGTTTACTCAACAAATGATCCCTCTGAAAAGGGTAAAAATAAAGAATTTATAAACTCTTCCTAATGCAACCGGAATCTGTTACAGCATAAAATGCATTTAACTAGTGAAACTGTCCTTGTGTTTGAGCTGCATCTGATCTTTAGTATATATGTTGATTTCAGTAAATAAACATTATCAATTAATTGAAGGACAGATCTGTTCTGTGGTATTTTTCGTGTATTTCATGCCAAGATTTGGGGCCGGGGGAATATGTACTGAATCTGCAATTCAGTCTATCAAAGAATTTTCCAGTTGATACCAGTATCCCATTTGAAATTCATGTGTACTCTGAAATTGAGTGTTGAAAAAGGTACACTCCACTTCTTTTGGATTTTGTGAGGCTTTCCCAATTTTCTGCTTTCTAGTGACTCCTTTTCCATGACTTTCCTTTATAATTTCGTTCTGAAACTTCACCTCGAAAAGTTATTGGTTTATGACTTCATTCCTTACTACCCACAAATCAGAACAAATATTAGGTGCAGGTTTAAATTTAAGATTTTGCTCAATCCATGCTGAAAGTCAGACCAAATTCAATTTATCAGCCTGCCCTAGGATTAGGAAAAATAATTATTTGATTCCTGGGCTGTGTGACTTCGAATTCTAATTGTAGGGAGTTTGATTTTCTGATTATAATATCTCAGTTGTTTATTTACATTTCTTCAGGTTAAACAAACAAACAAACAAAACCCAAAAAACTCAAACAACAAAGCACACAACTTCTTAAAACCCTCAATTGTGATTGAATAGCCAGCAGTACATAAGTACATAAGTAAAAGAAAAACTAATCCAGCTGATGAATTGTCTATGATCAAGATGCATGAATGTTATTTACCCTGTCACTCTTGAAAATTGACCATAGTACCTATTTGCCCTAAAACATTGAACTGTTATGGGTATAAATATGTAGGTATCTGGATTGACAAACTGAATTTTTAGCTGAAATTTAAACTAGATATCAAAGATTTTCTGTGATTAAAATACATACAATAATACTTTACAGTAGGAGAATTACCAGTAACAGTGACAATGCTGTTATTTTTCTTAATAAGAATATTGGCTGAATAATATCCTAGACCATCAGATTTAACCAAGTAAAATGACTGCCTAACAATTAAAATATACAATGAATTGTATGTTCCTGTTTTCTCTGATTGGAGTAGGAAGTATTGACATGTTATGTTTAGATTATTTCTTCATGACCTAGGCATGTTGACTTATTATGCTTTTTTCCATGAATAATAAAATCCACTTTACTATTGCAGGAAGCATTTTCATTTATTTTCTCTAATCAAAACCAAATATACTAGAAATGATATGAGTATGATCATTTTTCACTTGCTTACCTTCAGTATGTTTGTATAAGTGAATGAATATCCTTTGTATAAGAAAAATTTGGCTTTTTTCAGACTTCCTTATTGCTGCTGACAAAATGCTTCCCAACCCATCAAGGATAAAGGAAGAAATTCTCCTGTTAATTAATAAGTAGCTCAAATAACCTGTGATTTGTTGGGTCTTCTTTTAGTGATGTGTCTTGCAACCTTTTACTCCTAGCATTCAAATCCAATGCAGAGTGGTTCCCTCAGATAATAGAAAGCTGTGACATTTCTCAAGGAGCTTTACTAATTTCTTTGACTTTCATATTAGGTGGATCATCAAATACTTGATTTATTTTTCATTCTTTGCTCCCTTCTGGACTCTCAGTCAAAGGGAATATCCCCTCTAAACTACTGGCTTTGCCATTGCCTGTCTGGGACTGTGGTGGAGGAGATGTAAGGAATGAGAGCACATTTTTAAACTGTACTTATCTAGGTCCTACTCACTAGTAATTCTACTGATCCCCTCAGATTTCAGGAGATACAAGGAAGGGGGAAGAGACTGTGGCCTTTAATTTCCTTTTGCTGAAGGAACTTTTGACCTATTATTCTTATAGAAGTTTTCATCCTAGAATCCCATCCTGCTGCCTGTAAGACCTACTCTGAGTGCTTCCTGATGTAAAAAACAGATCTTCGGTAAGAAGGAAATCCTGAGACCATATTTCAGTGTTGAGTAAAGAAAGATTTCATACATTCTGCACTGGTCCATCTTTCTTTCTAAGCATGCAACAGAGGAAAGGAAACACACATTCTCCAGCAGTCTCTTTTTTCTTAAGTATAAGCAGAGGACATAACCTGGTTCCAACTGCTATGGCCAGTCATGTGGGCTGAGTTCCCTTCCAGTAATTATGGTTATTCTGAATTCCTGCAAAGGACAGTAACTTCACAGCTGCTTCACATGTGTGCCCTGTCTTGGCTATGGGCTGTATGCTATGGTCACAGTCTCCATCACACCTGTTGTATTACACTTTATAACACACAATGTGAAGTGTATTTAGAATACCTTGCTCTGATTTTTCACTGTTCCTTACTAAACAAATATGTTTCACCTGCACAAAAAGCAACTAACTAGGCCACATGAGGTAAGCCATAGAGATCAGAATAGGTGCAGTAGCTGTAGTTGCAATCTTCATATTTAACTGATCAGAATTGACACAGACTTATGAAAAAGTAAATTGCTGAGATAATGAATATGATTGGAAAGGTTCATTAACTCATACCGAAGGGAAATGTTTGTCTGTTCTGCTCTTAACAGTACTGCCAACTCTGCAGTAAAAGAATTGGGGAAAATAAGTAAATAAATAAATAACGAAAAAACCAACCATGAAGCAGCTGTAAAGGTCTTTGCTCACAGTGTTTCTTGTAACACAGTAGAGTTATGTTTAATAACTATTTTCTGACACTTGAGTATTGTTTAAAATTTTGATAAAGTGTTTGACTTATTCAAGGATACCTTGCAAGTGTTTTTTGACTAAATGCCATTCATCCTTTGGAAATCATCATTACCCAGTAAAATCAGAGAGGAAACTTACTCTTCTTGTCAACCTTCAGTTGTGTATGGCAGTCTAAAACGACGTATTAGAATGTAGGTAGGTAGAATTTAGGGGATAAGAAGTCACTGAGATCTTGAACTAAATTTAGAGTTTCATCTTAAATGCCAGATGTTATCTCTAGAGTATGTAATTAGAGCTTAACTATAATCACTGTCTCACTGTAAGTAGTTCTTTGTTGATATCCTTTACATGCATTGTTGTTGCAAGTTCATTTTTTACATGTACACTTCTATATACTCCTCCCATCTTTCCAACCTTTTAAGAACTGCCAGATTTACATGCTCCTATTTAAATAAATGTTAATAGTTTACATATTTGAGATAATGGATTTAGCTTACATTTTAAGGAAAATTTTCCTAATGATCCTGTTATTGTTTTTCATCTATTCATGAGCTCATAGAAAAATTGAGATGGGATGAACTTGAAAGGTCCTCTAGTTTACCCCTCCAATGAAAGTAGTGATAGTGTACTTGCATCAGTCTTGACAGATGTTTGCTGAGCTACCTCCAGCAGTGGACACTGTAAGACCTCTGCATGTAATCGTTCATAAACTGAATATTTCTGTGTGCAAAACAAGCCAATTTGTCCATGATTTCCTTGTTCACAGCAGGCACAAAATACACCACATTTTTTCCTGGGTCATAGCTCTATACCTTTTACGATTTTAATGCTGTTATGTCAGTCTCCAGTTTTCTTTATAGACTAAGAAATTCCAGCTGCTTCTTATCCTTGTATGTCATGTTCTGTAGCTGTTGACCATTTTTATTGACATCTTCTGCAGTGTCCTCAGCTGATCTGCATCTTTCTCAGAGTTCAAGGTAAACCTTACCAATGCTCAATAAAGTGGTACAATAGGCTTCTCTATACCTCCCAATATATTTCCCATTTTGCTCATACATATTTTATTGACTTATATTGCTGACCCTTCTTTTGAAGAACTGCCACTAATCAGTTATTGTTTAAGTCAATAATTCTTGCTGAAAATCATAATTCCATTAGTTTTTTTCTCAAGCTGTTCCTCCAATACATAAAAATGTTTCTGAATGCTTAAATTTCACTTTGCTCTCAGGTGAAATGCTGTAGAGTCAGAGCAGCCATAGGTCATTGTAGAACCCTTAAATGTTCAGTTTCTGGAGATAAGGAATTCTACCTGTTTCTAGAGTCTGAAGCTAGATTGGGAATTCTCAGACTGAATAAATCACCCCACAACTTCTTGTCTTTCAGTCTTCCCCTTTTTCTTCTTTCAGGCTGGACAAACTAAGTGCTATCAGCTTTTTCCCAATTCTTTCCTTATCTGATAGAAATATAGACAGTATTTCCTACTTTGAGCATTAAAAGACTGTGCAAGGAAGCTGCAAATTTCCTGGCAGATATTGCCTCAGTGTTGCTCTTTTCAGAGTAATAGTATATCTAGTGATCTGGTTATGTGTGTTGTTATGCTAGGTACTATACAAAGATATAACTGAGAGGATGGTTCCTACTACAGAGATGTTACCATTTAAAGTTATTGTTTTCTCTTTCGATTGGGAGGGCTCTTCTGAATCACCTGCTTCCTTGTCATATTCTGTTTTCTTTAGGTTATTTTGTAAAACAAGATGCGTCCCATTCTTTTCCCTCTTAGCCAACTTGACAAATCTGGTGTGAGACAGGTTAATGTTACATTATCTTTACAGGACAGTTTATTAACCTCTTCCTGTGCTGACCACATAAGACATTTGTATGTTCCATTAGCTTCCCTTCTTCCTGCTTCTCTGGAAAGTGATGTCTCTTTACATTTGTAAGTAGAAATATCCAAATGGAATGGATTTGATGAAAGCTTCTTTTTAATCTGCCTGTAATTCCCAAGGAAAGTAGTATTGAAATCCAGCAAAGGGGTTGTGCATTACTGTTCCTGGAATCTGTGGTAGCATCTGCCATTGTCATGTGGTCCAGCCTGAGACGGTTTCAGCTGAACGTGAAAACTTTCCCTCAAGAAAGATGACAGGCTTAAAAAAACAATCCCCACTCCCTGCCACCCTGGCAAAAAAAACAACAACAACACAACCAACCAAAAAACAACCAACCAAAAAAACCCCAAACACCCACACCCCAAACAAACAAGAAACAAAAAAACCCCTCCTATCTAAATGAAACAACAAACTCCACCTCTGTGTAACAGTTCTGGATGCACTGTGAATCCAAAAGTGTTTACAGACCCATTATTTATTTTCTGTAGGTCCATGTTATATGAACTTGAGTTCTGCATTTTATTTTATAATATTTTTAAAAAAAAGAACAACTGTATTTTTTTATGTATTTTGGACGTCTTCTTTTTTTCCCCCTTATTTTTCTTGGATTTTTTACACCTGCATTTACAAAGCAATTAATAATTAAAATTTGCATTACCTATCAAAGATACATAAAAGGTAATTTGGATACCAACAGCAGTGATGGTTATATGGCTGCCTGGACATGCTGTTAGAAGTTCAGCCAGAAGCTAGGATAACTTGGTAACTGATAGCATGAAAATCTTCGTGCTCCGGCATGCATTTCTCCTATTAGCTCAACTGCAGCCTTTTTGTATTATAGCCATAGTTTTTGCTCTAGACAGTGTGTTATACGATATTTTGGTCAAGCTCCTACCTAACAGCTGTGTCAGAGTGAGTTATCAGAGCTTTGAGTCTTCTGAAGGTTCTACATGACTTAGTGTAGCTCTCAACAAAAAGGATTAAATAAAGCAAACATACAGTTGCTTGATTAAGGGCAATACACACAGTATGTAGGTCAGTTGAAGTGTCATGGATATGTCCAGCAGCAAATTGAAGATAGTCCAGCTGAGTAATAGGGGTTCCAAAACATGAAAAAGGTACACAGAAGAGTTGTTGTCTGTTGTGGTTTTCTACCCATAGACAGTAGGTGCTATGTTTACGCTAAGATTTGAGAGGGTTTCTCCCAAGGAGTATATTATGTGTTGTCATCTCTTGGGGAGGGGAATGGAAAGGTTAATTTCTTCAAGAAGCTGTTGTTATCTATTTAAAATAATACTTAAGCTCTCACCAGGATAATCCTTTATGAGATACATAACAAATTTTTTCTTCTTTAGTCTATAACCTGAATATAAGTCACAGTCCCCAGAGTGTAGTGGTGATCTACAGTACCCTTTATCATTCAATTTTCTTAGCTTTCTGTGCTTGCCAAACTGACATTTTGAACCACCATTTAAAGTCACAGCTACACTGTCTGAGATTTATGTGTCTTCCTGGACATTGAAAGACATCAAGACTTAGTGGATTTTTTTTTTAATAGAAATAGAGCCCTGTATGTCTTCCAGAATAATGGATAGCTTGAAAACACAAGTGTCTTTGTCCTGCAGAAGACAACACTGTGCAAATACATGAGCTTAAGGTTTGAGGCTACAGCTGAGTTAACTTGTGTCAGTGCAAGTGCTGCCTGAACATAGGTTTAAAGCATTTGGTCCTAATTTGGCCTGTACAGCAACAGATGGGAGCAAGCAGCAATAGCAGTAAGAAGTACTGTGAGCATAAGTATGACTTATATTTACAGAATCTTTAATTTTTTTAAAAAGGAGAAATGATCTATTGCTTGTAAGCAGTCCTTCTTGATACCTAAGATGCTCTCAGAAGTGTTAGCTGTCTTGGTTTAACAGGTCATTTACAGGTTTGAGGCAGCTGACTAATAAAATCAAACCTCAAAATGTTTACATTTGTATGCCTAAGATCAAATCTATAGCAAGCATTCCATATGCATGCTAAGTTTTGCTTCAAGAATCTGAGCAGCAATGCAAATATTTAGTTAGCAAAACGTAATAGTCTTATCAGTTTTATTGCAAGTTCAATTTACATCTATGTGATTATTCAACTGACAAGAAAACATTTCTGATAATACATAAGAAGGAAAGCTGACCACATCCCCAAGCATTCTTTAAATATGCTCATAAAGATGCACAAAGGCTATGCAGATCTTTGTTTTATCTTTTTAGATCTCTTCTGACAGTAGGGAGATTGTTTGTAGTAGTAGTAGTATCCAGCCTTTCTAAAAGCCATATATCTTAAGTCTCACATGAGAGCTGGATTTCCTGAGACCTCTATCCCAAAGAGCTTTTACTAAAGGTCCAAACTGTTTAGATATTCATTCTGTCTATGTTGTTGAAGTTAATCTATTGAACCAACAAAAGAACAAACAAAATATGAAGCTCCTACAAGGCTCCCTTGAAAAAAGTGAAGCTTAAATTTTAGGATGTATCAAAGTAAGAGAATGAACTTTTTCTGATCTTTTTATTTTGCTTAAAACTCAGGTTTTAGTATTTATGCTATAAACATTCTGAATTTATTATTCCTATGCACCACTCTCACCATATATTCTTCTGGAATCTATGTCATGCTGACAGTGGAAATAATGAATCATGTTAGTTTTATATATATATGCATGATAAGTATGTTGTGGTAAATGTGATTCTTTAGCGTCCTGCCACCATTAATACACTTTTAATAGTGTGTCTAGCAGATAACAGTGTTGCATAATGTGACTGGTACATTATAATTAGTAAACTATAAAGTATTTTGATTTGTATTTTGCTTGCTTTTACACCTGGGTTGGATGGTAAAGAGTCACTTCTGTGAAGATCTGCATGAAGATACTTTTTTTGAGTGATTTTACTTAGTAAATAAAATTGTATTTTGTTAACATAAGTATGTTCTGTGATTCCATGTGCTAAATTTGGTTTTCTGTCTATTCAAATTGCAAAATTGGGATAGCTCATTACTTTTAAAAAGTACAACAAAGAGGATCTTTGCAGTTGAATACAGTTTCTTTGTTCAGACACTTTGTAGAAGCAGAACTTTATTTTAGGTTTAATTTTGTTTGTTTATTTTTAAAGTTAAATGGAAAAGATAATTCTGATTTCCTGAGATTCTATATACATCCCTCTCTTTGTAACATGCACACAATTTGAGGTAAGTGTCAGAGGCATTGATTACTCCCTCTAGGAGCACATCACTATCTTCTTATCCATTGCGTGTCTGGCAGCTGATGAGAGTATTTTCCTTCTGCACTTAAAGGAAAGGTCTTATCCAAAGCCCACTGAAAGTGGTGAAAGTCTTTTAAAATACTGTGTCTTTGGTTCCAAACCAAAGATACAGATTTGCCTCTCAGGTTGCAACGTATCCATGCAACCTCAGCCTTAATGCTTTGAAACACATATGAGGTAGCACAAGCAGGATATTTCTGAAAATAACTCTGAAATGCATTCCCCTTACAAGAATGGTAAGATTTTGACTTTTTTTTTTTTATTGTGACCATGCAGTATTGTGCATAAATGTTTTTACACCATTTGCTTCCTAACAGTCTTTGTACTTCATTGTAATTAAAATAATTAAGTGTATCTATTATTGTATAGCTGTACAAATAGAATACGTGTGTTTCATTTGTAGATACTTGCCCGGAGCTAACATGTAGATTAGTGAGTAAAACAGTAATACCAACATCTTTACATATCTTGAAAACCATGCATTTTATTATCTTTTCTTCTCAGGGACCATATCTGTGAACACACTACGTACACCATATACTGCACCAGGGGAAAGTGAAATCCTCGACTTGGATGATGACTTGTATCTTGGAGGCTTACCCGAAAATAAAGCAGGCCTGGTCTTCCCAACAGAGGTGTGGACAGCACTTCTCAATTATGGATACGTCGGCTGCATTAGAGATTTATTTATTGATGGTCAAAGCAAAGATATTCGACAGATGGCTGAAATTCAAAGTACAGCTGGAGTAAAGCCCTCATGCTCAAGAGAAACTGCAAAACCTTGCCTTAGCAATCCCTGTAAAAACAATGGTGTATGCAGGGATGGGTGGAACAGATATGTGTGTGATTGCTCTGGTACTGGGTACCTTGGCAGATCGTGTGAAAGAGGTAGGTTACACAAGATGGCTGCATTTCTACTTCGTAGAATCCTGCACAATGATTAAAAATGGTAAAATATCACTGACTCTTCTGAGGCAGAAAAAGCATCTTTGATTTCACTTGAAGTGAGATGGAGCTCTGCTCTAGACTGAAAGAAGTACCTTTAGAGGAGAGATCTTAAGGGAGTTTCTAAAATGCATGAAGAAGTACTAGTCAACTATGACAGAGAGTCAGTACTGTTAAACATCTCTTAGAAAATGTCTCCTTTTGTTTCTCATCATACATTGCTGGGTTTTGAAAAGCTTTGTGAAAGTAACTTAAATTATTATTGCATTACCAAATGGTCATCACATTCCAATTCCAAACTGAGGTCTAGTTCTCTGCCTACTTATGTCAATACCACTGTGTAATTACATTTACTTTTGAATTCTACAATATCACTTAAATCCAAAGCCAGAACTTCAGCCATAGTCAAGGCAAAAGAGTCAGTGTAGGAATCTATATTTCTTGGCTTTTTTTTTAAGGCTGTAGTACCCAAGGAAACAGTTTCTACTTCCCTTAAACCACTGAGTATCCCTCTTGCCTAGAAAAGGTAAGTGTAAGGTTGAAAAACTCCATTTACTTAGTTTAAAAGGCAGATAGTGGCAAGAAAGACATATGTTGAGGTTAGTTTATGGGAAAAAAACACTGTAATTTATTTGAAATTACAGAATACGTTAATAAAATATTTCAATGTTAGTAGGAAGACAATAAAATAGCTTAGTTAATATTTTAGGTGTTTATTCTTATTGATATAGGAAATGTTTCAATGGCAGAAATTTTATTTTTTTCACGTTACAATTGACACAGTACAGTTTCTCTTCAAGCAGAAATCTAAACCTAAAGTTTGCTGAATGGGAATGTAAGTTCTTTCCATCTAGTTGGATTCATTTTTCTAGTTAGTAAGAGGAAACAAAAATGTATTCTTTACAAATAAAAACCATATGAATGTTTAAGTTGTATATAAATAGATGTGTGCATTTATCTAGAATTAATATCATCATATTACTAGCATTTGCATGTAGATTTTAGTTTCTTACATTTTTCTGTTTATTTTTAAAATATATATGCCTTTGGCTCATGGGCAGTTATTATGAGATCTCCAGATTGTTCTGTTACTGGTGGAGTGAAGCTGTCAGTAGGCATAACCAAGCTATCTGATGCATTACGAAAGCCTTCTGTTAACATGTCTGGTGTACCACCCTGTGGCAAAATTCTGCTATTACATGTGGCAGAAATCAAAATAGGATTTGCATTTTTTCAACTGGAGAGCTTGGAAACATGTGCGTTAGAATCAAAACAGCATGCAGTTCTGAAAAGAACTTAAAAACAGGCTTCATCATAGCAA
Source organism: Aegotheles bennettii (assembly GCA_013398125.1). Lineage (NCBI taxonomy): Eukaryota > Metazoa > Chordata > Aves > Caprimulgiformes > Aegothelidae > Aegotheles > Aegotheles bennettii. The sequence continues at coordinate 462,946 of VZRW01012965.1, forward strand.
TTTCTCATAAATATATTTTACAGGTGGTAATATTGAAAGGTACAGGTAGTATTGAAACCTTCATTGTTTGTATTTCCAATACTTTATTTTCAACTGTCTTCCAATACAGAGCTTGATTTTCCCAGTGCACTCCCCTGGTGGGAATGGTGGTACTATTGTGGTGGTGGTGGCTTCTCTACAATGGTATTTGGTTCTTGTCCAACAGAAATATGGTCGACAGTTCAGACAATATGGGGGCATTTTCAGCTCTTAGGTTTCCCTCTCCAGAGGGAACTACAGTGAAAGGAGATCTCCTCCCAGTGATATTCACATCCCAAATGGTCATGCATTAATAAGATTATCACTTTTGGGATTCTGAAAGTGATGTGTTGTCATCCTACCTCACAAAGCTGTTATAACTACTACCTGCGTGCAGTAACTTTTGTATTTGGTGATATAAGCAACACAATTATAATTGTTCATACTAATTTAAATAGAATAGGAGCATGTTCATTTCAATAAAAAAATACAGTTTCACACAGAAAAGAAATCGCAAAAATAAAATATTGAATATTAAACAATTGGATTATTTAAGTTAATGTAAAGTGACTAAGGTATCTTCTGTAAACAAAAGCGTGTAGCTACTTTTTAGTAACCATCATTTATTTTTCATGCTATTTGCCCTAAAATAGGAGTACTAACACCCATATGTGGATATATCATGTACAGTGCAGTATCTGAAATAATTTTTCTCAGTTTATCAGTGCACAAAAGACATGGAACACAACCCAGTTCTATTTTCATTTCAGTATACTTTAATATTTTTTATATGCATGTGCTTTTTATCCTGTTGCAACTTATTCTTGATTCTGTTCTTGATTTTCAGTAAGGTTAAACATCAGTATAATCTGTAGAGTGGCTTTAGTAGATTATGGAAACTACAGCAGATGTGACAGACAGATGTCACAGCAATATAATTTGGCTTCCTGTCTTTGATTGTGGATCACAATATGTGACTGCATCTCAGCAAAGCCTTTTGCAAGTGTATACTTTTGACTGGATGGCTAAGAACAATGAACAGGAGTAAATTCATTAAACAATGTTATGAAAAAGTAGGCATGCAAAGAAAGAATTTTCAAAGTGACATTTCTGAGGAGAAAGTGTATTTTAATTAGAAAGGGGGTGTGTGTAGTTATCCACATTGTGCATGCACACATATCTACATACACACATTAAATAATGAAATACAGCTTTTATTCCTTGCATTATCTCTGGACACTTTAAATTTTTTTAAAAAGAAAAATACCGGTGATATGATGATAGGTGGTATGAAGAATCCTGTGTTCAAAATATTATAATAATTCTATCTCTGACTTAAATTACCTAATTTATCCTGTGTGTTAAAGTTCTAGCACCTTTATAGTGTGGCTTAGGACCTCAGTCCTGAAATAATGCCAGTGTAGAAACTAGGAGGAATCACTTCAACTTCTACTCACATATTATCTAGTAACTAATTACATATCAGGAATAGTTTCTGTCAGATCAAGGGAAAGGTTCATCTTGATTCAGCAAGGCTGCAGCTTTGGGCCCAGGTGAACTGAAGTAGCTGCCATAGGAAGCACACAAACCATGCTTGGTCGAGTGTATGCCTGTGAATAGAACAAAAAAGAAAAGTTTGATTTTTAATTAGTAGCTATTGGTATACTTGTATGCTCTCACAATTTATAAGAGTAAAATCATATATATCAGTGAGCATTCTCAGGGTGGGATATTGTTGCTCTGCTTCTACTGGTTAATAAACCAGGGTCAGAGGGCAAACCCGAACATTTGGTTATGGGTGATTCAGTTTGTTCACATACTCCCTGACATGGCTCTGAACTGTATCATCTGTCATCACTTTCTAGACAAGGTTTGTGTGTGATTTCAGAAACAGCAGACACACAGGGTGATTTTAAGCTTTAAAAATGGTTCTGTGGGGTGCAGCACAGTCCTCATATTATTGCAGAACAAGAAATTAACAATTCTGTCCTTAGGACTTTAGAGGCACCATAGAGGAAACAAGACCCTGGTTTATTTATTAAAATACATGTGGTGAGCATCCATACTTAGCAAGCATCATGTTAAAAACAAAACAAACTTGACTGCAAGACTTATGAGGAAGAACACTGAAATTCAAATGCCTAGTCCATACTTCTTTAATTTAAATAAGCTGTGAATTGAAGAATAGCATCTATCTGGAAAAGAAATATCTGGCTGAGCATTTCTGAAGGTCAAAGCAGGTGCAGGAAATTTTCCAGAAGCCTATGTGCCTCAGTCTCTTCAACAATTCAGGTAATCCCAACTCAAGTGAAAAATAAGGTGCTGAATCTCCTCTCATATCTTTACTAGGCTGTGCGTCCTTGATGATAGGCACAGAGCTGATTGAGGTAGTATATATATAGGAAAGAAGAGTATCCAGCCCTAGAAATTTTAATCAGAAGCAAATTGAAGAGAAAAATGGAGAGGGGAACTGAACCCTTCAGTGGTTTTTTTGTTGCTGATTGTTTGTTTTTTTTTCTTTTGTTTAGGTGTTCTGTTTGTTTTTTATCACAGAAGCAGCAAGGGGTTTAATTATCAGGATTATAAAAATGTTGAAGAAAGAATGCGTAAAATATTTTTATCAATATCTGAATTATATCTTACTGTTCATTTCTTGTTAATAACTCTACTGCATGCACTTATTGCTGGCCAGAATAATTATCAGTAATATTCTGAAAGGGTTTTCTGCTGTTTCAATGCTATTCTTCCAACACTGATGTGGTAGTAAAATTATTATTCCCTGTCATGGAGACTCTGATTCTTTTAATGAATAGCACATTCTGAGCTAAACTTATGGTCTGTTAGCATATAATCTAATAATTAAGGGAAAGCAGAACAAGAGAAAAATTACATTCTGCCAACAATTATATGAGAACACTTAGCAATGTAGATGTCAAAGAAAGCTAAGACACATATCCCTTTGGAATTATTTGGTCCAAAGCAAAAAAAGTAAAAGTTAGGGGCAAAAATTAATACATAGTTTTAGCCAAAATGTTCCTTTGAGGTTTACATAACTGGTGTAACCCCCACTGTCTCTCCTCATTCAGTTCACCATCTTATTGACCAGCCCTTGCAAATTAACAATCCATTCTGGACAACTGAAGTAACTTCAGGATGGAAATTCCATTAAACAACTGAAAAAAATCTCTAGTTCTAAGAAAGTCAAAACAAAACAAGCCCTTCTTGATTCCTCTTGAAAACTTTGTTCCTTACTGTTTGCAAAGTTCTCTGTTAATGTATACCACCAAGCATAAAGATAGGATAATAAAGCATTGCCACAAAGAATTACAGGAAAAGTCTGGAGCACCTCTCCTATGAAAACAGGCTCAGAGAGTTGGGGTTGTTCAGCCTGGAGAAGAGAAGACTCCAGGGAGACCTTCTAGCAGTCTTCCAGTACCTGAACAGGGCCTACAAGAATGCTGGGGAGGGACTTTTTACAAGGACATGTAGGTGATAGGTGATTTACAAGTGATAGGACAAGGGATAATAAGTTTAAACTGGAAGAGGATAGATTTAGGTTAGACATTAGGAAGAAATTCTTCACTGTGAGTGTAGTGAGAAATTGGCACAGGCTGCCTAGAGAAGTTGTGGCTGCTCCTCCCTGGAAGTGTTGGATGGGGCTTTGATCAACCTGGTCTAGTGGGAGTTGTCTCTGCCCATGGCAGGGGGTTGGAACTCTATGATCTTTAAGGTCCCTTCCAACTCAAACCACTCTATGATTCTATGAAAGACACCGATAAAGGAAGAGAGAATTCCTTGTGCTGTCAAAAGTCTCATACAGGTACCAACAGACCATGGACAGACCAACAGAACATGGAAATCTGCAGAACTGAGAGCAATGCTGAGTCAAGTGGAAGAGATGCTGAGTTGGATAGATGATTCACATGCAAAATCCAGTTTGCCATCCATAGAGAGGAGCACAATATTGACAAACTATCATCCAACCTTCTTAATGTAGCAATCCTTTAATAATGGTGTAACAACAAAAGCTTTTCCTAACAGCACTTGTACCAGCAGATTAATTTCAAGTGTATAAATTGAACATAGTTGTATGTTTTATTTTTTGAATACATAGCATCTCTAATCTTCAGTTACAGCTTTCAGGGCAGTACTAGATCTTCTTTGATTGAATCATCACTGCTTCCAGTCAGTGTTGTGGATTTTTTTTCTGTGATACCTTTGGATTTAGAAAGCCTGTGACTTGGAGCTTCCTATACTGAAAGGAGCTAGTTGACATGAGGGGTTTTCTCATTGCCACAGAGCTTTTAAGTCATTTGATCTTCTCTTCACTCTCCTTCGTATGTTCTTGGAACATCTGTTTTCAAAATAACTGGCACAGGATGGTTTAGGAGGATTGAGTATCTAATCACATCGTCTGTTCACCATGATGTTAAATACCCACAGGTCATCTCTGATTAAATTAAGACCATTACTTCTCTCCTTTTTCTTTAATTTCCTAAAAGACTGAGTAGTTTTAGGAAAGATGGCAAACAGTACCAGTGCTGATTCTGACAACTTTATTTATATTATCATAATTAGCAACAGACTGCTAGTGTTGTTGAATGCTGTTTACCCTATAACATCTGATTTTGCTCAGTTTGCGAAAATCCTGAGGAATATTAAAGTGTCTTTTTTAATAGACAATATAAAAACCTTTCTTTTTTCTCTTGCATTAAACTTTTAAATGTTTTTAATTACCTAAATTGTGTTTACCTTGATAAGGATTTTGGGAGTTCTTCATGCACAGTTAGATAGCTAGATATAGGAATGAGTTGTAAGCCCCTACTTGTCCACTCACCCCCTAAGAAACCCAAAACCAAACAATGAAAAAAACCAAATTGCCTCCAACTGAAAACTCTTTGACTTGAAATCTCTTATCAGGCTGGTGAGAGTTAAGTATTTAATCTGCTTCACAGAAAAAAAAAATAGGTTTAGAATATGCAGAAAACTTTATTACCTGCACGGTTAGAAAACATCAAACTTATAAATGTATTCTTCTAACCTGTTATATCTAAGGACTTTCATGCCAGTATTAGCAATCCATTTTTTCCAACATCAAACTCTTTTCTTCAAATTTGTGTTGGAAAGGTCTGGAATTATTAATGAATGTACCGTCTATCATTTTTGATTCCAATATTTCCATCGAGTTAGTGGAACATTTTGTCCTTCCATGGACTGTGTAGGCTGGAGTCATGAAGAGCTTATCTATCTTTGATGGCATACAAGATATGCAGTGGAAAAGGTTTCGACAAACTGTCATAAGTATTGATGTTTTTAAAGAAATATTCTAACACTGTTTCAGTTACAATACTGATTCAACATGGTATCAGTAGTATCAGTCCTTGAAAACATTATTGCATGTGGGACTGCAATACACCTTTGCTGTAGATAAGTGTCTCCATTATACTGTGTCAAATTGAAGCATAAAGAAGCTTCCCATAGGTGTTCTCTGCTGTCTTCTCTTTCTGCTTGTTGCTCATTTGGCCCATTATTGAGCAGGTAACTGATATTTCTTTCAGTGAGTTGAGGTGCCCTCAGGATTGCATCTTTTTCTAAGAAAGATTCTGTAGAATCCTGTTTAGACTTCATCATCTAACATGTCAACAATTTTGAAGATTGAGAGTTTTTGGGTGGGTTAAAGAATGTAAGAGACACATGCAAGAAGTTAGAATGTCTCTAGTGAGCTAGGTAAACAATCAGAGGTGCATAAAACGGGGCACATTCAGATAGTGTATTTTGCCATTCAGGCAGTGGGCTTAGTTATGCAGGATTGTCAGTTTTGTATGGTACTACAGAGTCTACTGAAATTCATGACGGTCTGCCCACCCACTATTGGCTTGGGGTAAAGGATGTTGCTTGTCCACTGCTTCTTCCACCATAATGTGCCACCATCCATAGGGTTAAGAGCCATTTCCAAAGGCTGTGGTGATTAACTGTCCACAATGCTTGATTGTCCTGCAAAAATAGACTTCCTAATACGTTTCAGAAACAGATGTGTCCTTTGCTTTCTAGGAACTACTGTGCCTCCCCACAAACAGAAATGCAGCCTTTCTGTTACTTTTCTCATGACAAGCCTGAAGGCTGGGTAAAGAAGACTTGTGGCTGGTTGCTCTGGGATCTAACAGACTGTGATTGCTCTGTGCCAGAGCTGCTTGCCAGGAGGGTTTCCTGTAATGTCTGAAAGTGACAGTTATTTGCTTATCTCAGCGGTTTTAAGATCTTGCCCTCAATATGCCAAGTCCAGTCTTGATCGTCTTGTTGAAACTGTCATAATGTTCATACACACATTGTTGATTCTATCGTGCCACAGTCATTGTGGTCACGAAGCAATCTGCGCTCCGTCCAAACCATGCTGGGGATATTTACCCCTTTCAGGCTGCTTTTGGCTAACTGGCTGATAAAGGTAACAGTGGCAATAGCAATTCTGATAAATTTATACATGAAGTATCCTAAGGTAATTATCTAGGTGGATGATAGTGAGACATGACCTTTTAATAGGCTGTAAGGTTTACCTGAATAGCTTTTACTGGCTTTGACCTATTTTGAGCCATACAGGTCTAGTCTTGGCAAGCACTTCTTCACATGTGATTTTACCCATCAGTTTGGAGATGTGTACATGAATGGCTGGTTCATTAGAAGAGCAATTCAGTTTCTTTTAAAAGCACTAAAATATGCCACTTAATAAGCCAACCCAAAACTCATAAAAAAATAACAAAAAAACAAACCCAGCTCTGCTTATGTTTCCCAGTAATAATTGTGATATGTAATTTTTCTGTGTCATATTGAGTGAATATACATTTATAATCTTCTCTTTGAGTAGATTCAGTAAATATAATATAATTCTTTAATAATTTATTTTCTCCTTTATGTTTTCAGAGGCAACAATTTTAAGCTATGATGGAAGTATGTTTATGAAAATACAACTCCCTGTTGTGATGCATACAGAGGCTGAAGATGTTTCTTTACGGTTTAGATCTCAGCGAGCTTATGGCATTTTAATGGCAACTACTTCTAGGGAATCTGCAGATACCCTTCGTTTAGAGTTGGATGCAGGACGAGTTAAACTAACGGTCAACCTAGGTAACAAACTCTTCCTCCAAGAAATTAACATTTTCTTTACATTTTTCTTTTTGCTTGCAAACATTTATGAAACAGCCTGTTTTAGCATTAAAAGTAAACCGAAATGATATATAGACACATGCCAATGCAACATTTGCATATGTACATAGACACACGAATACATGCCCATTATTATACTTCATTTTGTTTTCTTTTACATTTTTTTATTCTTTATATTCTTAACATAATCCATCACAATATTTTTGTACTATTGAGTATTCTAAAAAGAGAAGACTAGTTCATCAGTGGTATTTTTTGAGCTAAATGATGATTCTTCATTGTGAAAGATTGGTCTCCCTTCAAAACCTCTTCACAGTAGCAATTCCACAATTTGAATCTGCAAGCAGAAACAATGTGTATGTAGGTCAGTTCAGTTTTACCTCTACCAATTAATGTACAACATGCAAGTGTATCAAAGAATTTCTATTTTTAACACTGAAGATATTGCAATTAGGTATTCCCACTGATGAATTTCTTGGTCTCCTTTTTTTAAGTGTCAAATCTATAGTAAATCCATTTCCTCTTTTTTAAACGATTCTGTAGCAGTATTTTTGTAGTATCGAACGATAACACAACCCTTCAATGCCCAAAGACTGCGGCCCTCAGCAAACAGCCATGTGAACACAGAAGGCACAAGCCCTTTTACAGAAAAAAAAAAAATAGTTTCCTGGTTTGAACTATGCATTAGGGTATGGTTTTCTGTATTTTTAAAAAAGAAAAAGCAAATAAATAAAGGTGCGAATAAATCAAAGTCAGGACCTGAAAGAGAGCAGAAGTCTTCTCAGGAAAATGCACGTTCAGTGCAGTCATTCCCGTTCAGTGGAATGCTATTTTTAAAGGGAATTAAGTATTTTGTTGTTTTACTTGCAGATCAAATGAGTTCCCGAAGGCATGGGAGAAAAAGCCTTCCACTTCATAAAAGCGTTGCTCGCTGAAATACTGACGTGGTGTTGAGATTTCGGAGGGAAGGATGAGCGAGGGGTTTCCTTGTTCCCTCTTCTCTCAAGGTCCCCTCTAGTGTTGAGCCGGGGGTCCTGCAGGCTGCGGAGCCGCTCCCCCGCCGAGCGCTTTCTGTTAAAGGGGATGTGCAGGTGCTGGTCCTCGGCTGTTTGCAACCACTTTTCTGATGCGGTTGACGACACATGACAAACTCAGCTATATGGAAACAAAATCTAGGTTTGATGGTATATATGTTCCTCAAAGGTATAAACCAAGAGTAGCTGTACCAACCAAGCAGCATGGTGTAGATTTTTATTTTGTTTTGTTTTGTTTTGTTTTTTTCTGTTTGGTTGGTTGGGGTTTTTTTATGTTGGTTTGGGTTTTTTTTGTTGTTGTTGTTACAGTAATAAATGCAGAGAGTCCAGCAGAGGATTCTGCTTCAGATCAGGTCATTCTCTTCATATACAAAACACCATCCTATGTCAGCTCTTAATGACTTCTATAGTTCAAGAAAGTAAATAAATCCATACCTTAGCAGTATTATTTCTTCCTCTAACACCCTGCCTTTTTTTTTTTGTTTGTTTTTTAAGTTCAGCAATGAAATAATCTGAAAATAGATTTTTTTTTTCTAATTATCAGTGTTTATAAATATGATTTTTTTTTCTCTAGATTAAGGTAGCTTTAAATGTAGTCACTGTTCATTGTTTAAATCTGTACATTAAGAAAATATAAACCCACAAAACCCTATTTATGGGCCTGGGAAATGAACTTTGTATTTTCTGACTTAGTTTTTGAAGATCAGCCTTTGAGGTATACTATACACAAGTTGTCCAAGATGTCTGATTGTGGTCTGGCTTGCTCTATGACCCATTGTGACGGAGCACTTTCTAATTGCACTGAGAGAAATTACCTGTTCTTTCACAGATGGGGAGAAAGTTGCAGCCTGCCTCAGTTAAGCATCTTTGACGTTTAATCCTGATTTTTCACTTAGATTTGTCACCATGTAGCTTTGTTTGAAATTGGCCATTTTTACCCTATTTGTCGTTTCTATTTATAAAGATTTATCGCAGTATAACTGGGTTATAACAGTATGTAAAGACTGATGATGTGGAGTGGCCATATTTGCATGTGTCTGTCCCCGGAAGGGTGGACTGTGATTTTATTGGATGTCTGCAGCTATTACCTTGAAGGATAAATTTTCATTTTTCATCTATTCTTCCCCATCTAGACTGTATCAGGATTAACTGTAATTCCAGTAAGTGCCTATTCAAACTTTTTAAAATGTTATTCCACCATTATAAAATATGCAAACTAGATCAAAAAGATTATGGGCAGCTTGCAAGCACTTGATAATTTATTAATGAAATGTGATGATTAATTATCATTGTGTAAAAAGTCATCATATACTCCAGGGTGTATTTTTTGTCCTTCCGATAGGCTATAACTTTTAACTAGCATATAAAAAAATAAATATTCTACAGGTTGTAAACATACATAGAGGAAATGGTACCTGTGGTACTGTATTATTCTAGATGGGCTATTTTATTGACAATAGTCATAGAATTTTTGAACCAGCATTTCTGATAAGCTGTTGCATATCTACCTTTGTTTCCTCCTTCTGGTTTTATTGACATTTTACCTCAAACTTTTATGGAAATGTAATACATTACTATAAGGAAATTATTAAGTCTGAAAATAACCATATTTTTATGATGATTTTTTACACTCTAATCATGTAAGAAACCTTAAATTGAACAATTTTTCTCTGTGATATGCATGTTTATGAAACAGAGGGAAACATTTTCCAGATGAATGGACTAAATTTTAACTTCTCTGATATTATTTGGATTAAGAGGCTATATTCTGAAAGGAGAAAAAGGACTGTGATTTTATTTTGAGTCTATGGAACTCCTGAATGGTGTCAACAAAATTATTGATAGTAAGTATGGTAGATTTGAGTTTTGGATTGTTTTTTTTCTTTCCCTTCCTAACAGGTTTTGAAGGCCAGAGGACTGGCTTTATGCAAATAGAAAAGAAACAAAACTAAACAACAGTAGAATTTGTAGAATAGTTTCCCAGAAGACACTGACGTAACATCTCATACTACTTTTATAGTCCACAAAAAAAAATAGGGAACTGCAGTTATTTGTAATGTGTCATCTGCTAATATATTTTGCAATGAATTTTTGCAAGACAAAAATACAGCATTTGTATTGAAAAGCAAAGTTTTCTTATGCAAGCATTTAATCTAAACCATACTGAAATCAAGACAGACTTTTCAATATAGTAAAGGAAATGCTTACAGGTAGCATGACGCAGAGATGGCTTCGTCATATAAAGAAAAAAAGAAAAGGAATAAAATTTTCTATTTATAAAAACAAATATTTTCACTTGCCAACAATGTCCATTGCCAAAATGTACAAGATCATGAAAAATCTCAGAAACGTTTTGTTGGTCGGTCACAGGATACTATTTTTTTGTCCTGATGAAGTCCCAAATCGAGAAAGATTTCCAAGTATAAGACAAGAAGATTTTTGAGCGGAAATGTAATGAGTTTGCCTGCTGCTGATAAATTCCCTTTTTCCTAGGAAAAGCAGTACTGTTTTTTTCTTAACTTCCTTAATAAAATTAGAAAATGTCTCTGAAAAGAAAAATTACTAGTATAGAAAAAAAAACAGTGATAAAGCCACAATACAATAGGTGTTTTGGTTTTTTGTTCTCTTTTGGGCAAAATGAGATGTCATAAAAATAAATTAAAATTATTTAAAAGGTTCCATTTTTAAGCAAGATTTGGATCAAAAGAGGACCTGCAAATACAGAGTAATTAATAAGCCTTCTATTAAAGTATTGTAAACAGGAGAAATCTATCTACGGAGTTAAATTAAGAGTTAAAGGTTCTTCTTGGTCTCGTAGAGAAGCAGCATAACCTCCATATAAAATAACCTTGGTATCAAATGCTCATAAGTTATTTTTCTTTACAGTTTGTTTATAGCCTTTTTGTTATTAGAAATGATATTTCATGATTAGTTTCATCTCCCTTTGGTGCTTGTTTACTGAACAGACTTTTGTGAGCTTTCAGTATGGTAAGTACTACAATGCTTTCTTATCAGCATTTGCTGTAGTTTTTCAGCAACCATATAACATTTCATGAGCAATTTCTGTGTGTTAATTGTTAGATTATGAAGAATTCTTTTTCTAAGCAGTCCCTAAAAGATGCTTGCTTATTAGACAACATAGTATATTGTAGTGGAACACACAATTCGTTTCAAAGCAGCAGCATGCAGAACTTGAGTCTGGATTTGCTAAACACTGTGATAGTTCAGTGCCTATCTTTTTGGGTCTGCTGAGAGCTGGATGTACATCAGTCCTGATTTATACTGAGAAAAGTAAATCTGGTTTTCAAGTTTGGAAATGTTTTTCAGATTTTCTCATTTCTGTCACTTAGAAATTAATCATTTTAATGTAATTTCACTGTTGGGTCTGAAATACTATTTAATATGCTAGACTAGTAACAGAGCTAAGGTCAGTTTGAAGCTACTGGTTTGAATTTGAAGAGACAGCTTTTAAAAACAAAGTAAAACCAAATATAAACAAAAATTGGTGTTTTGTTTGAGAGAAGAAAAGGAAGATATGAATGTAAGCACCTGATTTCCTACAGTGAATTACAAACCTAGTGAATACAATATTGTACCTCCTCCTCCCATTTTCCTTTGAGTGCAGCCTGAAACCTGCCTTCTGCTCACTGCAAATCAAATGACCAACTGTTGCCTGGTCAGAGCTGAGATTTTAGTATCAGTTTGTTCTATACTTTGTCACACCTTCACCTTTAGCTTATGTCCTGTGTTGCAGAAGAGGTGGCATTTTGTGGTCTTCCTTGTTTGAAATACACATTTTTAAAAAATTTTGAAATGTTAACCAGATGTCAGGTTGCCACTGAGCTTTCGTTTCATTAACAATACAGGGTGTCTTAAAAAGATGGACTGATTTGAAATGGATCTTCAATTGAAATTTGGTCTATCTTTTTGAAACATGGAGACAGTTCACTTCATGCTATTTTTATGGAACTGAGTGGCATACTAATGTCAAACTATTTTTATTTTGTGCTAGGTTAGAAGATTGATGTCTTTATAAAACCTTACACCACTAGAAATTCTGTCACATGTCAATCAAAAAATACCATGGCTGAAATGTTGAGTTTCTACATCCTTAAATCACTTCATTGTGTTCTTCAGAACTGCAAGTTTACAAAAAAAAATTGCCTGTCAGGCAGTGAAATAAATGGTCCTTTTAAACTGCAGGTACATGTAGGTCAATGTTGAGGCTGACATCGGGAGAAAGGGAAAAACTTACGTTATGAACAGAAATAGCTACTATGGTTTCAGTATTAGTTTTCATAGACTGAAGAATTCATTTAAAAGACTGAGGTGAACAATGTTGGTTCAAATAACAAGAATGTGCAGCATTTCTTGGCACTAGTCATGCTGTAAAAAGAATTGCAAGTTGATTGCTGTACAGCTCTGACACATAATATAAAAATTGATGAGTTAATCCTTAAAAATTAACTAAGGAATAATGCTTAAAAAAAATCAACCAACAACCGAAACAATAAACCCAGCACACCCCCACACCCCCCACACCTCCCCCCCAACATTTCTCCCTTTCTGAGAGTGAGGTAATTGTTACCTTTTAATTGAATCTGTTATAAACATCACTGAATCCTATTGAATTGAATGGGATTTTTCCCTGCTATTTCTTAGATACAGAACTTGATCGTTAACAGTTTTTGAATGACTCGTGAACAAATGGAAGTGTGCTATATTGCCATTTTTTCTCTGCTGCAAATGTTAACAGCTACTATCTTAATTTAAATTCACTTTTTTCCCAGTTTTAATGTTTCCAAAACACTAGCACCTGAAAAAAATCCATGTACCTGTAACTCTAGAGGCTGTTGGGTTTTATGTCAAATATATTTTTTTCACAGATGTGTGAAGTCTTAATGTTATTTCATCTTTTGGGGTTTTTTTGCATTGCTATAATTTCTGAAAATAAATTCTCTACATTTTTATGAGTCAGTGGAGTAGGACCATGGGATTTTTATTAGTTGATATACTAAAAATAATAATGTTAATGGTTAACTAGTAAATAGTTGGGTCTCATTTCTGAATCTGATACTTTTGTTCAATATGAAAGGGTACAGGATAATATTATTTTTTAATGCTACTGTGAAAATTGCTCAATTAGCACCACACATTCACCCAGGAGTGATTTAGGTCAGTTTTGTGGTACACAGCTTTGCTTCTGTAGGCAGTAATTCATAGAGTAATTCGACTGAATTCCCTCATACTCAAATGTAGGACCACCATAAGAAGCAAATAAGAACTGCAGAATGTTAGGAAGCAGGGAGCAAAGAGTGCTGTGGCAGTTTATACATGTGAACTGTTTCCCAGGGAATGCATCAACCAGCTTTGATAACTGGGTGTCCACTTTTCCAATTTAGGAAAAACTTCCTGGGCTTTCAATGTTTTCTGTTTGTGCTTGCAGTGAAGTGCCCCTTCACTTCTATTTGCATGCACCTCTTCTCCTTTGTCTACCTGGTTCTTCATCCATTACCTATACCCTTTATTTTTTCTCTCATTTGACTTTCTCACTTGATTTAATTTCTGTTTTCCCCTATAATCCTTAATCTCTTTTTCTTGTTTTGTACATCCATCCTTTTAAAACTTTGCTGTTCTGCAAAAATGTACATTACAGGTGCTTAAATTTAATTATTCTGGTTGGAATATGCAACATGTGTTACTGAAACAATCTTTTCTTGTTAAGGTATCCAACAAATCCAGAGAATGACAAGGAGCTATGTCAGGGTATTGGTAAACAGCAGAAGAATTAGATGCATTGAAGAACCAACAACGGTGATAAATTACAGTATATTTTCAGTTTATATATAGATTTTAAGCAGCAGGAAGTTTAAATTAAGACTATACATCCTTCTGAAAACTACTGTTTGTAAAAATGCATTGTGTTGCAAAGTCCAGGATCTTCAGCTGCGCTCTTATGGGTATTGCAAAATCTACTAAGAAGAGCAAATCACTAATACATTTCCATGTATTAACTTCTCACTATCTGGTGAAAATAATGATTAGAATATATTATTTGCTCCTTTTTTGGTTTTGGCAGTGGAAAATCATTAAAATGATACAATATTGTAGCTCCCTCCAGAATGAAAGATTTTGTATTTAGCATGTTTTATCACACAGTACTTATAAAATGTGTGAAGTGGTTTTGATCTTTTTGTCTCATTCAGTATGGCTGACAGCCTGCTAAGACTATGAAAAAGAGCTTTACCACAGAGGACATACAATAATTCAGCAGATTACTTTAACTGCAAGTTCACTCACCTCTGTTTGCAGTGTAAAGTTTGAAATAATTATAAATAATTCTTTTAAAGCTTTGGTTATACTTTGCAGATTTAGAATATGGGGTCTTTGGGTTCCTTCTCATTCAGCAGTATCACTTTAAAGACCCCTTTTCACATGATTTCCTGAAAACCGGGGTCTGTTGCTGTGCAACAAAACTGAAAACATACGTGGTCCTTTTCAACCAAGTTCTGATTACAATTTACTAGTTGCTAATGGAAACCATCATTTGAATCGAATTGAAGGAAACAGTTTCTTTACTCAGAGCCTCTCACTGGAGTCCTTAGTACTTGGTCCTGAAGCTGCACTAATACCATCCTATATCTTGTTCCAGGCACTTTTGTGAAATGAGGTTGAAAACAGCTAGGCTAAGGAAAAAAAGTAGAAAGCAAAATAGCCTGTATAAACATAATCAAGAGGATTAAAGTAGTTAAGGGACAGTCCATAATTTGTTCTGTACAGCCACAGAAGCCAGTTAGGAGAGATCCTTTTGATTCCTATATTTGTTAAATATAGGGTGAAGTGATGCTGCACAGGTTATGCCACGTAAGCCCATCATATTAATTGGCTCCTTCTCCACCTGCTCGGGAGAAAAGTAGCTGTTTACCCTCACTTGGAACCTGCTTCTGCTCCTCGGGAACATCTAGGGCAAGGTCTATGAGTTGGCTTTTTTAATGAGAAGTCATAAATATGCAGTGGGCATTTCCCAGGTGCTGGTAGATGTTAACACTCAAAAATTTTTCAAAGAAACTAATCTCTGCTCCTTAAATGGTAGGAGAGACTCAGCTGAGAATGCAAAGGGAACCAGCGGGGCCACTGCTGATCAGTTTTTCAAATGCTTCATATCCTGTGCTTTGGGATTTGTGCTGCAGAATTTCAGCTGTCTCTTAAAAATTTTTCATTTACTTTAAAATGTTGTTCTTCTAACTCTCTACCTGTTTGCTGGCCATGCTCTTGAATTGCCTGTTGCTTTGCTGCCAGCACAAAGGTTCAAGCTTCCATGTGGTGAATTTGACTAAGGAAGTGACCCATTAGCAAAATTATTAATTTTAACTCGCTGCAGTTTTCTGAGCAGTTTTATCATGACATATAAAGGCACCTTCTGTAGAATAAATCACGAGAGGAGGCAGGCAAGAATGATGTGAAGACAGTAGAAAAACAACCTCTGGTAGAGAACGTGGATTGCTTTTTTCAGCAATGCAGACTTTTGCTGTCCCAAAGTGAATTTATGTGGCCTCATTCTAAGCAAGAACATCCTGGAAAAATACGTGTTATCGACAGAAAGGCAGAAACATCACTTTTTGAGACATGGAAAGCTTAATCTGTATCTGTTAAGAAAGAGATATTTCAGACATCTGAAAAGAAATGTTGGAACAGTTTATGCTTAAATGTCTGCAGCTTCAGTTATATACATCACAGATATTTTCCTTCTCTCCTGAATTTGGCTCATAAGACAAGCTGCAAGATGAACCTAGGAAATATCTGAGGCCCAATTTTAGGGAGTTTCAAGCTTGAGCAAAAGCCATTGAGTATCAAGAAGAGGAGTATATATTAGGAGATGCCAGCTGAGTGGATGTTGTGCTTTTTGACCATTCACATAAGATAACAAAAGTTTGCAATCTGTTTTGTGTTGTGGATTTTTGTGAAATTTCATATGATTGTAGTTTGGTTTGAGAGAATATTCTGAGAAGGTGAAAGTACAGGTATATTGGACTTCTGAGTGTGACCTCTCCCCCTTAATGTGTGATCTAAAACAATCAGTCCTGTGATATATGGATTTCTCAGCTAAAATGTCTGCTTTGGTAAACACAGAAATATTGCAGGGAAATGCTCAAGTTATGTAAAAGTCAACCATTTCCCCCCCTTCCATATCCAGTTATAGTTGTTAAAAAAAATAAATTAGAAACTTGAATGAATAAAGGTCATAGGAAAATTTGAATCAACTAGGTAATTATAAAGAAATCTTGGGAAGGGCCTTGCACATGTATAATTTGTCAATGCCACTAGTGAGGCACCCATAAGTTTCCCTCTAGCTCAGGCCTGAACATGCTTATTTGAGCCATGGGAAAGAATTATCCTATTAACACACCGAAAAAAAGCTCAAATCTTCATTAAAGTGAAAAATGCTTTAGATTTTCTAGCTGACCATTTGAGTGTCTATCATATTTACTTTCTCCCTACTGACAATTTTCAAGGTTGGCTGGTTGGGATTGAAGGCTTCGTTCTATTAGTCCTTCCAGCCTACATGAAGGACAGCAATAAAGTTTATTTCTGTGCCTCCATTCTACTTCCTCCTTATAAAGCCTTGTCTGTATTTGCTTTTTCTTAGCTAGCAGAGGGGAAAATTGCCATTAGTCTTCTGTCAGACTGTCAAAAAAATATCATTTCAAATTTTCTTACTAGAAACCTTATTTTTTCTTTTTTTTTGTGTGCATGCTTCTTTCCTTTCTTTTCACTCTTTTAATCCATCTTATTTTTATCTTTATAAATCCCCCATTCTCCTTATGGTACTTTAAAGTTATAACTGATTGAACAGGGACCTCAGTAATCAAATATGTAATAGTAGTATATCTGTAGGTTTCTCAAGGCACAGAGGTGTGCTCTGCAATAGCCAAACAGTAAAGAAGGCAACAGTAAAAGCTGAAGCATATGGTTATTTAAGTGAATATAAAACTTCATACAATAAAGGTGGTTGCTCTGATTAGTGGAGAAAAAATCGTTAGATATACATTCAGATAAAGACTTGCTTTTTTAACACAACCACATAAATGCTTTCAGAAACTTCTTTGAGAATGCTGAAAAATTATAGACTTTCCAGTTGTGATATTTCAATTTTAAAGGCCAGGTATAGATAGTTTTCAATTTAGTGTATGTGTGGGGCTGTATGAGTCAGGGCTATAGTTTGGCTACGTATCAACTGGCTCTGAGTATTAGTATGCTGTCAAGATATTACCAGGAGAACTCAAGGACATGGTCTGTAGTTGTCTGAAGTTGTTCCCTCTGAACCTTCAGCCTGAACTCTTAAAGAGCAGTGGGGAACAGAAGATCCTCCAAAATACTAAATATGACAAGAGGCCTCTTGGAAGATAGGAAAGCAAAGATTGCTGCAAGCATGTAGCCTCTCATTTTACCAACAGGGATAAAGCAGCCTCCAGGATGTGCCAGATCTGTAAGAATAGATTGTCTTGAATTAATAAATCCTGATTTATATTCAAGGGAGTTCTGTGTGTCTAGCTCATACTGATCCATCAAATCTTTCATGAAACGACTTTTCAGAAGAAGTAGACTAGTCTTTTCTACTATTTTAATGGGAAGAAGCAGAAGAAAATAACTTTTTCATGTATAGCCGGTCCTAAATTTGTCTTATTTTACTTTCATGTTTTTCTCATTTAGCTTTTGAGAAGCAAGATGACTTAATCACATTTCAGGACAGCTGATTTAAATTATCCTCGGTTTTTTTTTCATGACAGAAAGTGGGTGTTACAGTCTAATCTTGTGGGGATATTGAAGAGTGATGTTCTAATCAGTAGTAGCAAAGCAATTGAATACTATTTTCTTCTGGAGAAGCATATATAAAAGCTAATGTAATGCAATTCATATTTGTGAACTGGGCTGCAATGGAAGTCATTTCACAGTAAAGCTCTGCTGCTACAAATTGGTCCACGGGAATCTCTACTGATATATTCATAAATGATTGAGAGAAAAGGGAGGAACACTAAGATGATAGTATTTGCAGATGCAATGAGATTATTTAGGAAAATCAAATTAAATGCTGCATGTGAGGGTTTTCTAAAGGATTTCAAAATGCTGAATGACTGGATAGTAAAATGGTAGGTGGAATTAAATATCAATATGTACAAAGTAATTCATACTACAATAAGTTGCCTTAGTTATGCAGCATAACAATGGAGTCTGTTAGCACTAAGCTGAAGAAACTGTGCATTCATTGTAAATAGCTCTTGTAAAACAGTTCAGTGCTCAGAAATGACCAGAAATCCCAAAGGATGTTAGTAGCTATGGAGAAGGGAAGTAAGACCAAAGGAGAAAACCACATTATGTTATTGTGTAGTCATTGCTTATCCACATCTTGAATGCTGCATGTGATACTAGTTTGTGTTCCTCATGATGAATAGAAAAAATTCAGTGAACTGGCACGTATGAATTGGCTTTTCTACATAGAGGAGCTAGGCAAGCTAGGAAAAAAATAAAAGATACCTGGGAGAGTATTTTTATAAAGATACACTTATACAGGCACAAGAAGCATCAAGAAGTTAGTAAGATGTATGAAACTGAAATTCATCCAGGACTTCTTGTTAGAAGGCAGTTTCTGTAGCTCCAGTAGTACCTAATATGTTAGTCACTGGGAGCTGTGACTGTGCTAGAGGAGTAGTTATTATACAGTAGCTCAGCTTTTCCTAACTCCTTTTGAAAACAGTGCTGGGCTTCTGGTCTTACCTGAAACCAGACCTCCCTCATGTTCCCAAACCAATTTTTTAAATGGAGCAAAAGTTTGTCATTGGTATTAAATTTGATGATCTACATGCAGCCTTAGTTCAGAAAGTCTGTAAACTACTATGTGATAGAAGCTGGCAGCATACAGTTAAAGTCCTTTAATATTGTTCCCTTCTTCTCTAAACATGAATTGTTGGTCATCATCAAAGGTAGAATGCAAGACAATACAGAACTCAGGTGCAACATTGAGTATAGCAGCTTTTGTTCTATGCACAATTTCCTCTCTTATTTTGTGGCTTCTTTTCCTAATAATTTTATCACTAGTTTATGCCCTGTACTCAGAGCAAACAGGAAATTTCTAGTGAAAGTAATAATATCAATCTATCACCAGCTGGGTTGTATACAATAGTTCTAAACTTTGTAATCAGATTCTATACAAATTAGAATATTACCACACAGATGGTAGCAGATGACACAAGCCAATATTAAAAAAAAAAAAAATTGACAAGATTCATTCTTAGTTAACTGATAAAACCAGGCAAATTAGGTTAAATCATTAATTAATTTGACTATGTCATATGTACTAAGAGTTGTGAATATTTTTTTGCTTAGTACTAAGAGTTTTCTGTCAAGAAATTTTGGTCTGTACCACTTTATAAAGAAATTAATTGTTAGCATTCAGTATTAAGAAAAAAAATAACAGTAACTCAGCACTGCTTAGTTGATAGTGCTTCTAAATTTATACTCAAATCAGAAATAGTATCAGATTTCAGTTATAAGTACCTTTATTGGCTTTTCACATTATTCCTCATTTCTGTCTTAAGACTCTGTTTCAAAGAAATAATTCTGTTGCGTTGCTCATTTGTTAATACTTTTGTGGAAAACATTTAGAAGTGTGTATAAATTAAAATTCTATTACAGAATTACAGTTTGAGAAGGTTTTTTCAGGTGATAGAAACAGGATTTCTTCCAAATAAATCTGTCCAAAAATATACTAAAATCATTAATAGTTTAGTTCAGAAAGCATTTAAGTATATTAAGAACATACATAGGATTTTTTTCTGAATATGATACCTTACTGAATCACTGCTGCTGTGCTTATCTTCAGAACTTTTCAAGGAAGACCAAACAAATTGCCATCTCTCTGCAGATACTGCTTTTCTGATCAACACATCACATGCTAACAGTCATCATTCTGTCCTCATATATACTTATAAAGAATTTGTATAATGAGTATTTGGGGTTTTTTAAATGAAATGGATACACACGAGCAAGAGATAAGGGAGGGTGGAAATATAGAATCAAAGAGAGTACAATTTGAATGAGATGTCTGGTTCTAACACAGCCAGTGAGCATTGCAATAGGTCTAACGTATGTTGAGGTGAATTTCCAAGTTGGTGTCTGTCCCTCTCATAGTAATAGATATTATGAATAGGACACTTTCACATTATAAGTAAGTGCAACCAACTTTGGTGAGAGTCAGGTCAGACCCTATTTCTCAGTTAGGTGTTATTAGGAGACCCAAGCTGCTTAGTGAAATTTTGACGACTTCTTCAATCAAGGAAAGAAATTAAAAAGGAGTGGAAAAAAGGAGTAAAAGAAAAGGGTACCAAATTAGTTTTAATTAAATTAAACTAGTTAAATTAAATTAAAATTATTCTGACAAATTTCTACTTTTGTAGTGCTGGAAGCCTGGAATGATCCCTAGTAAACAATTATCTTACTCCTTAAGCATTAAGATCAGTGGGATCTGATTATAGACAGTAGTGAACAGTACTGAACAGCATAGAGCCTTTGTCTTTTCCATATCTAGTGCTCTAATGCAGAAGTAGAGTTCTCTGTCCATTTGCATAAATACAAGTTCACAGAACCTGGCTTCTGAACCATCTGTGGATTTTAATGGCCCTTTCTTTACTGTGTTTGCAAAAATTATTGTGTAAGTATGTGTTAGTTTTAGCTGTATGTCTGTTTCAAAAAGGTGGGCTATTGCATCATTGCTACACTTCTCTGCAGCAAGTCATCATTTCATAAGTTCAATCTTGATGAAGAAGTCTAGCAAGCACTTAGCTAAACTATTATTCTCCATTAATGTTCTAAGAACAGTAATTCATTTTTCAGTGTGCTTTTTTTGAAGTTAATAGTTTTAAAAACATCTACCCAGTACACGTCACTGATGAGCAGTTTCTTAGATTAAAAACAAGCTGTACCTAGCACGTTTTGCATTTGTGTCTATTAAAATGCATGAAACATCTGTCATAACATTTTAAGCTCTCACTAGCTTATTACTGGAACCACCTAACTGCTTTCTCATTATCTCTTCTTGACAATGACTTTAATGAATTATATTCAGGTAGTTGTTAAAATTTACATCCAAGCACATTTCATTTTTGGATGATGTGTCAAGAGGTTAACTTATGCTCCCTTCCAGCTGATTTCTAGGCCTCAATCCATCAGTCAAGTCACTTCAAAGGAGATATTACTCTTTGTTGAGACATCAAGATAAAGGTGGCTTTCTGAGAAGCAGTCCCCTTTGGGAAGTGTGCAAAGAATTCTTCAGCAGTTATTTGTCTAGGCAGTACTGAAGCAACAAGACACAAGATGAAGACCAAGACATGGAATGAGAAAAAGCTATTAAAGAAAAGAGGGAGCTATTGTTCATGTAGCTTATACAATTTCTTTGGTATTTTTTCTCATTCATTTTATATTCTGTGAGATTTTCCTCCAAGGAGTGAAGTGCATGTTCCTAGAAATAACATTTCATTAGTTAAAAGTTCCTCTCCATCTCTGCACATTAAGTCTTTTCTTGCTAATAGTAAAATGTGTCTGGAAAAGAAAGACCGAATAGGTAAGTCAACAATCCCATCTTTCACTCACATGCCGTGAACTGCTTATGTGACTTGTGGAAATCAGATCAGAAATGAAGAATAACAAGCATAGACAGTATTCTCGCTACCATCTAAAGCATTCTGGTTTTACAAAAATTTAAGCACCATAGTTCTTGAGTCTAAGTGAAAATTAGATGTTGAATTTGTATTGCGGTTACTGCCATACTTTGAATTGTCCATGTAGTTTTTGACATGTAACTTTTCAGCAGCTTGAAAGCAAGTATGTTCTTTCATAGGAGGGAACAATGTAGATGTACACCATAGGCTTTCAGGGGAAGAATTATTCTTGCACATCCAGATAATATTTTGCAGTGATGGAAGACACTTAGAAAGTCAGTTGACAAGCTAATCATGAATAAGAGCAGCACTAGCTACAAAAGACTCCAATGTGGATTCTTGGTTTCCTAAAATTACATGAACCAAGATACAGAGCACACCTTAAGAAAGTGCAAGTAGGAACTTCTGTGAAGAAGCTGACTTGCTTTTTTCAGTAACAAAATTGTCTTTCACTGGCACTGAGCACCATCCTTAAGAGATAACAAATGGCAAAAGAACATTTGGGAGATTCCCTCAATGTTAAAATCAATTCCATGTACTCAATTTTAAAAGTAATTCTATTTTAATTTTATATGGGCATGCAAGAGACAAAGCAAGAAACAGCCTGGGATAACAAATAGCAAAAGGTGATTGATTGTATATATTGGTAACATGCAAAAGCTTGAGCAGCCATAATTGCAAAATGGAATTCTTAGAAAGTTGCAAGTGAACAATGAAAAAGTAAAACTAAACCTCACTATTGCAGATATAACAGTTAATTTCTGTTTCATTTGTCCACCATAAATACATGTCTGGGAAAGTAGTAGGTTTAGAAGCAGCTGAAATGTAACATGAAGAGTTTGGTGCAGCATGCAGAAAAAGGCCTTGTTTGCTGAAAAGAAACACACGCTGGTCTTTTGGGTAAGAAATCACATGAAGAATCTGGAAAAATTGCTGAAAATTTACCTTTAATAAAATGCTGTATTAAACTCGTGCAAGCTGTCTCAGGCATACGTGGTATCTAAGACAGTTGTGTACTTTTGTTCCCAACAAAATATTTATTGGAATAAGTATGTAGTAAATTTTTAAAATCTTAATTTAGGCTCAGGAATCCTGAAAAAGTGTGTTTGAAAAAATGCTATTTTTATAGGGAATTTTTTACAGGTTCCCTGATAAGTAGTATTCAGATTTGTTTCTTGCAGGTAAGGAATATCAATAATCAAGAGAAACATTTAAAGAATATTTACAATAATGTCTACAATTTCAGTCTGAAAATTTCAGCATATTTTTAATTTAAAAGAAATTTTCTTTATAAGAAAGATTCAGACAACTGTTAATATGTATTGTTTACCATTTTTTTATAGTACTGGAGCATTTAAATCTTAAGGTACATGTTCACTTTATATGACCCTGCTACTATTAATATACTAAGTGACTTGCCCTATGGTCTGTATCATTGAGAACATCAGAAATCTTGAATTCTGGGTGAATCTGGTGCAGCTGAACTGGTGGCTCTTTAGAAGCTGAAAAGGCCTAAAAGTAATCATGTGCTATTACACTGTAGTGATGACATTTTACAAGGACAAACTTGGAGTAAGAATGACATGACACGGTATGAAAAAATATACAAATTGGGAAAAGTGCGGTTTTGCAGTCATTTTCTTATATATTTCAGTAATATACAGGAAAATAAATGTAGGCCTTATATATCATCTATTGTGTAAGTCAGAAAAGATCAGAGACCAATCTCATACCCATGAAAGTCAGCAGAAGCTGTTTATAGAACAGGGATCATCCTTTGTATTCATCTATTTGTAGTTTTTCTAAAATAATATGAAATGCCTATTTTAGTGCTCCTTGCTTGACTCCTGTCTACATAGAAGGGTTCAAGAATAAGCAGTGTCAAGAAATTCTGCTTTTCTATCCATGATGAGCATAAAAATATTTTAAAACATTTAAATAATAATAAAAAAAAGAAAGACTATTAGTGTAAGATTTAGTAGTTACGTATTTTACAGCAGCTGTGCCTTGGGATGAAGACACCTGTAAATTAAGAGGAGCCTATTCTTAAAATAAAGTCACAGTCCAAATTCTTCTTATTCTTATGCACAATGTGTAGGATACAAGGGTAAAATGAAATATTTAAGTGTGATTTTCTGTTATGTTCACTTTTGCCTAAACATGAAGATAATGTTTTCTATAAAAAGGTAAATTTTGGAGAAGCATACTTCATTGTGCTTACTTATATTTTTATATGTACTTCAGAGTTTTCACAGCCATGGTTTGATATAAATCGGCACAGTCAACATCAAAGTCAGAAAGGCTAACGTGTGATCAGAGCTGTTTCTGCTTCTTCCCCGTTGTCAGTTATAACCTAACCAAAGTAAAACAAATATTCCAGTTCTCCCAGGGAATAAAAAAGATCATGTGTATACCGATTTTTTCTGCAAAAATCACTGTAAGTTAGGTTATTTTTCCTTCACTGGGTTTAAGTAGAAAGAGGGGAGTCTTAGCTAAAAAACAGCAGCACAGGTTCTTCAGACTCATAAAGGGTGTCTGTACCATCAGAGTACACTTAGAGATCTATTGTAGGTGACTACACATCTGTTCCCTGTAGCAGCTATGTATCACAGTCTTGTTTGTATTTATTAGCTGATTGACAGCAATTTGCAGATCAGTGATTAAGGTCCAGATTATCAGAGTTATTTTGATAGCTGTGTCATGGTGAAATCTTTCTTCCAAGTAAGAATTCCGCCAGATCTCTTGGGTTCAGAGAAGACAGCAAAGTTCCTCTAGAAGCGGAGGCACTGTAATTGAATAGTATCTTGTTGAAAAAATGTCTAAGAAAAAGGAAATTGCCAGGTGTATCACTCTCTATTTCTTTGAAAGCTTAGAGGAATAGTCTTGCTGCTTCTAGAAATCCAGCACAGGGAATGTATGTGTTTCTTCCTTTGTCTTTTGTATGGTTTTGGAACTTTTGGTTTGGGTAGTCAAGACAAGAATAATGAGTCTGCTGAGCTAAAAATCTAACTCATTGAGAAAGCAGAAAACTAACTTGAACTTATCTTAGGATAACTTTTTTCCCTTTAGTTTAAACCCATATCCAAAAATCTCTGCTGACAGAACTCACACAGAATTAATGAATATTGGACATCCTGGATGCCATTAAAGTCATATCAGAACAACAAATACCTACTTTTAAAAAGTGTAATTCCAGTAATGCCGAGTCAGTTCTTATGATTTTCAAACCTATTCCTGTTATAAGAGGGAAAAAAACAAACACTAATAACTCCATATGAATTAGACGTTCTGTTGTCTACCAGTTTTACAAAGGTTTTGCTAAATAGGAGTTAAAAGGAATTTTCCATTGAAACAAGTTATCAGTGTAAGAAAGATGTCTGTAATATGAACATGGGAAAATTTCAGTATTGTAAATTAATTAAAATTTCCCATGTTATTCTTCCTTCTGCAATACACTAGTTTATAGTTGATTATCCTTAAAAAACAAAAAACAACTTTGAGTTATCAAGCCAAACTATTTTGTATTTCGGGTTTTTTTCCCTGTCTACTCAGTGTCAGTGTGTGTCTAGGTGAGTTGTTGCAGTGACGAGGTCCAGGTTCTTCAAGTCCCTCCTCACCTTGCTGGTCAGACTTTCCAGCTGGCTTCTGATACTGTCATCCTTCTGTCATCTTTTCTTAGGCTTGGCTACAGAGGTGTTCTAGGAACCAAGAAGCTGGCTGAGTATATGAGATAGCAGGCTTGTGAAATAGCTGCTTTCCTAATGTAGTACAGTAGCTTAGGTAGAAAGAAGTTGAAGATGCTAACTTGAAAGTGTTTGTGTTAAGTGCACCTTACTTAATTTAAAAAAATGCTTAAATGTATTGAGTTTAATTTTTTTTCATTTTTTCATTGTAAGAGCCATGTCAAACTAAGGTAAAAACAAAGATTTACTAAGAGTCATACTAGTTGTTTGTGGTAGTGAATCTGCTGAATCTCAATTGAGAGTTCTAGGTTTTGGGCATCTTTAAAATATTTAGCATGATTCAAGACAGGATATGACCTTAGAGTGTGTTTGTAATACTGCATGTGCAGCAAGTGCACCTTTTTTTTACCTGCAGTAAATACAAAGTAAATAATCTTGCACTGAACCTTTCTTTAAATTAGCATAAAACTGCTGTGTATTGAAAGTTCATGCTCACCTTACCTACAGAAAAGCTATTGTCAAGTTCAACATAATTTCTGAAAATTTGCCTGGAAATGTTCAACAGTGAGCTAAAAAAGCAACAGCCATGTCTCAAGCTCATTCACTTTGCTGTGCTTTAGTTCAGGGCCTTCATAAAACCTTAAGTACCTTTAGCACATTTGCTGATAGTTCTGTTCCTTAGAGAACAGCATAAATGAGAAATTGTACTCATTAAAAATACAGGAATCTAGCTGGTTTTAGCTTTTAAAAGATAGTTTTCTTTCATTTTTTCAAGAAGAAGGAAAATTATAAGCCCTTAGGGCTTTTTGTGTTTCATTTGCTTAGATATATGACTTACAAAACTGAATTAAAATGCAGCTGATTCCTAAAAATAAATGTTTTAAGTAATATATTGAGAAATGTGTCTGGGTTAAACATTTCATAATGAAGTAATAAAACCAGTTTTATCCTCTCAAGTACTCTGAGTTCACTTACAGTTGTAATTGCAATTTCAAAACCGTTTTTTAAAGACATATGTTTCAACACAATTATTAACCAGCAAAGCACGCTTCCCAGTTTTGAGAGCATGTGTATGTGTTTTATGTTTACTTTGATATGACAGGAAAGTCTAGAGGCCAAGGCTTGCAACTCAAAAGTTTATGACTTTCTGATGTTTCTTTCTCCATCTTGGTAAAGTTCAGTAGTGATTCTCATTCTATTTGTAGAGAACAGGCTTCCACAAGACAGTGGTTTATCATCAGCACCTTTCTTGAGAGACAAGAATCCTTAGGTTTAATTTAGTCCAATAGATCTGTCTATGTTCTGCCATCCCACCTGGATCCACTGGCTCTACTTAGATACTTAAGAATCACTAACAGTTGGTATCTTACAGCTTTACAGAAATTAATAGATGAGTATGTGTGATATCACACCCCAAATTAAATAACTTGGTTAAGTTAAAAGGTAGACAAAGCTGGGAGAGGGGAAATACTGAGCAGCCCAGACCATGGGCAGGGGAAGCAAGTTCACAGAAAAGAGGGAAAAGAAACACTTGAATGACTACAGAAAACTTTGTGTCCTCAGACCTGAATATGGTGCTTGATTTCTGGATTGGTTGTTTTTTATATCCTTCTATAGATTTTTCTTCCCCAGTGTATTCACTATGTATGCTGGCTTTCCTTACTAGTGAACTAGATCAATATTCAATGCAATCAGTTTGTAGTTTGGTCACGTAGAGAAAACCAGTAGAATTTTCAATAGTACCTTGTTCAGCTTTCTGCATTTCTCTATGAGTGCATGTGCAGAAACAGTTTTAAAATCTTTATTCTGTTACTCAAAACAATATGAGCAAATCTATTCCACGGTGGAAATGAAGGGTAATGAATTATATTAGCAAATCCAATCTCCTTCATTTTAATTTCTGAAATATCAGGTTTTGTTTTAAAAAGTAATAACAATAACTTAAACTGCCAATACTTTACCCAAATTGCCAGAAGAAATTTTGCCTATGACAAAGCTACTTTGGGCTAGAACGTTTTGATCGAGCAGTGCAGATTGATATATTTTGCTTGATACAATTCACTGAATGTGCTGTTCTTGTGGAATTTTCTGTATGAGTCTGTTAGGAATAAAATACAGCTGACAAAATTTCTTTGTCCTGCAATAAGACTTTCTCAAGTTAATTTATCAATTAGCTTTAAATGATAAGCTGATACACACTGTTGATCTTACAAGGTACTAAGTTTTTCATTAGTAAGAAACATGCATGGTCAGGGAATTTCAAGATGATGCTGTCATTTAAAATACAGTTGATTCACTATAATAATTGGCTTTTTAAATTCAAGCTTGCAAATGAGTAATTTGGAAGACCAGAATTGTTTCTGCAGCCAATGTAAAGGATAATGAAAATTAAGATGCTTTTGCCTATTTGTCTGTTTTTCTGCTTCGAGTTCTGGAGGAATCTTTTCTAAACATTTTGTTCTGCAGACTGGTGCATAATATAGATGTCTCACAGTGCCTGTGAGACTGGCTGCTAGCTGGAACAGAAGCCTAGATTATAGGCATGCCAGATTTAACCTGGAAAGCAGGATAAATGAGATGGCACAGAGTTGTCTGGTTCTATTTACAGTAACACTCTTAGGTGTGTCTCAGAGCCACATATCTGTCTTTACTATCCAGCTTGCTGTGTATATATGATCTGTAAGACTCCATCTGAAATCCTGGCATCCCTGACCTCAAATATTCTGTCTTAACTGGAGTCATCTCTGGCTTTTGTCCATTTGTCTACTTATTCTCTCCAATTTCAAATGGGAAATGCCATCTGATATTGATTGCTATAGTATGCATAGTTGTCTATTAGCAAACTAGGCTGAAATTACTGACATTTTTGTACTGACCAATAAATAGATAATGGTGGTTTGCCTATAACTGACTTGGGTTCCATAGGTTAGTATAGCATTCACTGAACCATCCAGTCTCCCTTGCTAGTCTCTGTTTTCCTTTCACTTTAAAAAGTACCAAAGGCAGATAAGTTCTAGCTGAAGTGTTGAATAGGCTGATACATAGGAAAAAATACATTTAATTTTACATCAGGAAGAGTTTGAAAGTCTCTAACCGTTAAAAGATAATAGATGTATTTGCCTGCATGACTGTGAGCAGCCAAGTTGGATTTGCTATTTATATATGCTGAGGCACCTTTACATGAATGGGACACTACAGAGGTTTGTTAATGTGAGAGCAAATTAAAATTCTATATTCTTTTAGGTCTTCTAGAGATCTGCTGTGAGGTAAGGGAGACTAAGTTCAACAACTTAAAAAAAATGAAATAAAAAGATTTGGACTATCCAATGAAGAAGGGCTAACTTATTTAAAATATTAGTAAAAGATGTATTTCTAGGCAGGTCTATTGACTCTTACTAAGACTTTTACTCATGTCATTTAAGCATTTTTTGTCAAATCATCCCTTGTGTCCCAAATCTAGTTAGAAATTGCTTCCAGTAAAATACAGAATAATAGGAATTGCTTAAAGAACATGATTCACTACATTTATATCACTGTATGCAGAAAGAACATTATTCACTTAAGCTTTATGCAAAACTGGTCTTTCTCTTGTCAAAGAAAGTAATCACATAAGGAATAGAACAATTCAGGTAGCTGACATCAGTGAGTACATATACATCTCTTTCTGCTGGGTTTGCATGCCTTTCCTAGCCTAGTGTCAATACAGAGGCATAGACAAAGCAACATGATGTTATCAGAATACCACTGCCTTTGCTGTAGCTAATATTTTTATTCCTGGAAATCCTTTGGCATGCTCAAAATAACAAAAATTATTACCAGCAGCAATTAAAAAAATAAAAATGGAAAAAGTCTGAGATTAAAACATCCAATATGCTGAATAGCTACATTAAGCTCTCGGTGTCTTTTCCCTTTTTTCAGTCCTGAAGTCAGAGAGGCTTTGATTTTAGACAACATCATACAGTACCCATTTATTAATAGACCTCTTCCATCACAGTTAGCCTGCACTAGGTGGAAAAGAATCCAAAAAAGAAATATGTGAGAGTTTCAGAGCCAGTGGCATATCCCTTTTTAAAAGAAGGCTGACACAGGGGACGTAGTCACCTGGAAGGACTTAGTGAAGGTAATGGCCTGACTCAGTGTAACCCTAATATTACTTTATTATATGGCTCTTTTAGTTATCAGCAGCCTTTATTATGTCATAGGAACTGAAAAACAGGCCAGGGATGTCTCTATCTTGAAATAATGTAATTTGTTAATTGCAAATTAGCTTTACCTTTCAGACAGTCACCACATAGGTTCAGTAACTCAGGTTGGATCACAGAAGTTTTGATTGATTAGTTCAGTGCTTGGTCAATCACCTACTCATATCAGTGATAGCTCATAGTCAGGATTTTTCTCTCTTTCTTTTTCTTAGTCAACAGTGCAAGGGACAATTTCCATAATCATTTTCTTCTGAGAGATTTTTACCTAGGTATTAAAGATACCCTGTTTCCTACATTTGTGAATACTTCAGTTATTGCAAGTACATTGGGCTGTAAGTAGGATTATATTTGCTTTAAAGCTGTTTTTTGTGCTTCTTTCAAAAATAGCAGATTACAAAAAAAGGTATCCATGAAACAAAAAAGGAAATTATGTTTTGGAAGTCTGTTAACATCAGAATGTATTGGATCTGAATATTAACGAGGTAATAGATGATCTTTTGAGAAGTCATAATAAACATAGACTAAGAAGCTAACATAAATTAAGAAAAATATAACAAACAGGCACACACATTTACCACTTATATCTTCCCCCAAACTATTTTTAATGAAGGAACAAAAATCTGGTCTTGTAAACACATGATGAAGTTCTTGTGGCTGCAGTAGTCCCATTTCTTAAAGGCTTGCAGATGACTGGAAAATGCATAACTAAATCTATGTTGACTGTGCCTATTTATGACAACCTGGTGCATTAAATGTGCATATACAATACATTTATATAGTTAAATATACAGTAGAAATGTTTTAATGTAGTAGCTCTATATTTTGAGGTTTGCTTATACTTTATAATTTTCTTGTTTGATGTGACTTTTAACATTTGCCCAGCCAGTCTCTCTGTCTCTCTTTCTCTGTGAGGTTCACATGTAAACTGATTTAAAGATTGCATAATGACTGTTTGGCATATTCTACAGGCAAAGGTCCAGAAACCCTTTTTGCTGGCTATAACCTCAATGATAATGAGTGGCACACAGTGCGTGTGGTTCGGCGAGGAAAAAGTTTAAAGTTAATGGTGGATGACCAGCAGGCCATGACAGGTAGTGTGGCATTGTGACTCTGTGTTAGTGGGGGGAAACACAAAGCAAAAAGTGACAGAAGTAAAATGTCTTTATCTCAAATCAACAAATAGTTTTTTTTCTTTTCTTGGGTAAGATCAAAAATCCATGCTACACATTTTGAAATATTGCTGCTACAAGTGTGTTATAACACTTGATATTAATGTTACTCCAACTTTGCTGTTGAAATTAATGAAAACCTCCATGACAACATAAATGAATGCTTTTATGCAGTAATTGGACATCATCACTAATGAGAAGGCAAGTAAAATGCTTTTGGCAGCACACTGAAGTTATACTAAGGTTAAACTCAAAGCTCTTGCTGTAAGAAACAATTTCATAAATGTGTGAAAGATACTCTGTTGTGTTTTAATTCTTGCATTAGCTGGCCCCAAGAATTAAATGTTGCACAACGGGTTCTTCTCAAATACTAAAATAGCAGTTGGGATTTGAGAAGAAACATGGCATGAATGCTAACAGATGTTAGAAATATATTCCTATGTGTATATTGTCAGAAATGGTAATAGAGAAGACTTTGATTTTGTCCTGTTTAAGATAAGGCTTACATGTGTGTTGATAATAGCAACAGACATGGCTTCTGGCCCTGATTCCTGGCACAATACAATGTGCCTAATTTTGTGTTAGCTAATTAGTATGTTCCATTATTTTCATATAGTATTAAATAGCTTTTGCCATTTGTTTTAAGATTTGTTAAAATGGTAACAATTTTAATGTTTTTTTGAAAGGAAAGCACCTTCTTTAGTGGTCTTTTCACCTCAGCAGAACACTGAAGACCATGTCACTGGTAGAAAAATATTTACTATGTATTCATATAGCTGCAAAACCATACTTTCTACAGTCAGAAATTATGAATAGATCTTCCAGAGGGGAAGTAAAAATTTATGTATGTGATGGTGTTTGGGACATTGTCCTAAGAGAACAGATGGCATAAACCAGTTCTTTTCCTGTGAAAACAAATATATAGTCCTGGAGGAACTTTACTGAAAAATATCAACTTTCTGCTTCAACTGGCAATTCAAATAGTAAGGCTATTTTGGAGGTAATTTCTAGTTAGAGGAATCTGTCTACACCTGAATAAAATAAAGTGTCTAAACCCATATGCAGATATCCTGGTCTCCTCATGGCAGTTTTTATTTACGAATACTACAGGTTACAAAACTACCAAGAAGCACCGTTTTCAGCTTGGGGTTCAGTCCCAGCTGCTCAGCACAGCTTCAGAAAAGTTCAAAATATATGTGAAGGATTAAGATGAAAACAGAAGTTTTCTATCATATGTAGTCTAGTCAAGGGAATTAATAGGTAAAGAACACAGGACTCTAAGTTCTTGTAATCACTCTCCATTGCGTATAACTGTAGTTACTGTCAAATACCGTGGTCTCAACAAATAGATGAGACACTGGAACAGGCTTTCTAGAGAGGTGGTCAATGTCCCATGCCTGTCAGTGTTTAAGACGCGTTTGGACAATGTTCTTAATAACATGCTTTAACTTTTCGTCAGCTGGAAAGTGGTCAGGCAGTTGGACCGAATGATTGTTGTAGGTCCTTTCCAAATGAATTATTGTAATTCTAGCTAGAAGTTGCTTACATTTCCATAATCCACAGCTGTTTAATGTTCTTCATTCAAGGGCAGAAAGTCATCCCAGTATTTTGGACACAAAGTCTTCCTAAACTCCCTGCAGGAAGTTGTGTGACCCATCTGTGGCCTCTTCCATCAGTGAGGAAGGAACCTGCATGAGAGGAGGAGCTAAAGGGAACTTGAAAGTGTAATAACACAGGAAACCTGCAGTTAGTCTCAGGAATATTACATTTTCTACATGGAAAATCTTTATTGCCATGCAGCACTGTGTTGTCAAAGCCTTCATGAGCATATAATTATGCTAACAGTTCACTCCCATCTGGTAGAAAGTCAAATGTACACAACGGAATTTAATGTGTAGTAGCTTTGGATGTCCTAAAGGGATAGTGGAAGAGTTGTCATATCAGATTGGATTGCTCTTGTTCTAAACTGCTTAGAACTTTTCTTCAGATGTCCCAAAGCCAGAAATGTGGTTAAAATATAACCCGATAGTTATTAATGTGAAAGGTTGCTATAAACTTACGGGAGCATGAGGAAAAATGGACTTTCTCCCAAAAACTCTAGCTCCCCTGTCACGCACTGTTTTCCTATTTTGATTCCATTTTCTATGTCATATAGGCAAAAAGTCCATTAGATCCAGAAAGCTTAAACTTGAGGGGAAGCCTTTAAATAATTCAGACTCACTTTCCATTTTTCGCAGGTTTTTAAATATCACCCGCTCATCCATGTACTGAGATTACTTCTCTTTGATGGATGTATAATTTGTGCATGGTTAAATAACATCTTTCTGAATCATAACTAGCTTTCATTGGAAGTCATATAGGTGATTTTGAAAATTTTACTCATCACAGAAGAGTTTAAATACTCGCAGCCCTGATGCACTTTGTTTTCTGGAAATGTATAGAAAATAAGTGGGTTGAGGGAGGTCACTGCAGTAAGGTAACTGGAAGGATACCTAGCTTATGGTTATGAACAGAAGTTCACTTGGCCTTTTGTATGGCCAGTAGCATTGCAACAGATAATGTGTTTTGTGCACCAACCTGACAAGTTTCAAAAACAAAAAGAAATACAAACCTTGGAAGCACGAACTGCAGTCCCTCTCTTTTTCATCATTGTTGTAGTTGCAAATACTGTGGAGCATTATGTGAAGTCTCAAGTCCTGTTAGCATATTTGTACAACTGAAATCTTAAAGGGAGATTTGGGATGTGAGCCCAGATTCTGAAACATTTTTATTACTGTTCTCAAGAAAGAAATACATGTAAGATAGTGAATGTAGGGAGGATACTGTGCTACAGGCCAAAGCTTAGTGGATTTTTGCCATGACATTTATACAACGCCATCTGAAGTGATATAAGACTAGAATACATAATGTTCCTCCCCTAGAACATGATCTTCAGCTCCCTGGCTGTGATCCAGTATACTGGGGCTGTGATCCTATATACAGCTCTTGGCCTTGCAGAAAGTTACAGATTTGGCATTTTTTCAGGACAGATTCCTGAGTCATTACTGCAAAGAACTCACCTTTACTAATACATCAGAAGAAGTGGTATTTTCAGAACTGATGTTTAGAAACAAGAATGTCAAGAAGGCTGTCCTTGGAGATTACGGTGCCTCTTGAAGTGCTCAGCCTGTATAACTGATGGTTATATGATATATGATGGTTATATGGTGGTGTTCAGTGACATCAGTAGAGTTAGGTCAGAATGCATCCTGAAGCTAAACAAACTGCTTATATTTATTATAAATTATTAGAGTTGTGGGTTGTTTGGGGTTTTTTTTTAATTGTATTAAGGCTTGCAGACCTCTAACTTCACTGATACCTGTATTTGTATGTCAGTGCTGTGACTTAACCTGTTTGTGAATCCATCTCCCTGGGCAAAGCCCAAATATCTACATTCATCTTGCCCTTGTCCTTTCCCTGTTCACAGGTGCGTACACAGACACTTGCTTATAAAACCTATGAGGGTACAGCTGTCTAAGCCTGCCTCAGGGCTTTCTGCACCACCACTAAACACATCCAGCTTGACTTAGAGCTCAGACTCTCCCCTTGGAATAGTATGTTCAGGAAAGGACAAAGGGAACTCAGCCTGCCAACACCTTTGCACTGCAACTGTGGGAACTTATGTTATAGAGCAGTTTTATGCCAGTATTTATTCCAGCTTGCCTGGGTCTGCTGTTCACCTTCTTTGTACTCCATGAGAGACATGAAACTTCTAAGGAACTGGGAGATCAAGTCTGTGGTTTGCAAAAGGTAGATTAAGTGGTAAAATTGATTGCTAATAAAAAGCTGGTTTGCCATCATACCCACATGACGTGACCATGAGTCGGCCTTGTGACAGTACTGTTGTACTTCTCTAAAATAAGCATGAAAAAAAAAATGTTAAGCGCCATTACAAAAACGAACTCTTGAGTTAACACAATTCTTATGTGCTGGGTAAGGTATTTGGTAACTAGCTTAAAAACAAACTAAGCTGACCTGTATACAGTGTACCCTGGCGGTGTTGATCCTTTCCTTCAGATTAACCCTACAGTCAGAAAATTTCAGGCTTTCTGCTTTGTAGAGTCCTTGCATGACAAAGACTCCAAAGTAGCTGTGAGGCTTGGTTTTGGTCACCTTTCTGATGTAAGCAAGTCTGTTACTTTTTTCAGGATTATAAGACACAGGCAGATACTCTTGATTCAGGCTTTCTGCTTTGTCCATCTTTGGGGCTCTGGCCCCCACTCCCACAGTTTTTCTCAGTGGTACAAAGCTAGTTGCTTTCAAGGAAGGCTATATCCACCCTTGCAGCACAGGGTTTTGGAGCATAGCCAGCATTAATGTACCTAAGACATCTTAAACAGGAATCCTTCTTTCCTCTTGCCAAATCATGCACTTCTAAGTAATATCCTCCAAACTGTTATGCCTTTCTTCCATGAAACTCTAACATTGTAGTTCTAGCTCTGAAATTTGCCTTTGTGTTCTTTGTGTTTTGTTAATTAATTGCACTTGTTTATAATAAAACCACGTGTCTGGTTAAGTGTAATCAAAGTGAGGGATTTCATTGGCACTTAGACATACTGTGGCATTATGCTTCAGTTTAGAAATCTTGGTGTTGGCCTTATCCAAACATACTGAACTTAGTGGAAAGGGTCCCAGATATTTACCAGTAGTTTGGATGAATTTAGAAGAATCCTTTTGAGAGACAAGAACTGGCCTTGCACATTCTGAAAAGTGTAAAATTGATGCAGATACTTAATCATATGATGTGCTTTTTCACTTCCCATTGCAGATGCTAACATGTTTTCTTGTTACTATTTAAAGGTCAAATGGCTGGTGATCACACACGACTGGAATTCCACAATATAGAAACAGGAATAATAACAGAACGGCGCTACCTGTCTTCTGTGCCTTCTAATTTCATTGGGCATCTACAGAGTCTTACATTTAATGGCATGGCGTACATTGACTTGTGTAAAAATGGAGACATCGATTATTGTGAGCTAAATGCAAGATTTGGGTTCAGGAACATCATAGCAGACCCTGTAACCTTTAAAACAAAAGCAAGTTATGTTGCATTGGCCACGCTACAAGCATATACCTCTATGCACCTTTTTTTCCAGTTCAAAACAACCTCTCTGGATGGATTGATACTTTATAACAGTGGCGATGGAAATGATTTCATTGTGGTTGAATTAGTAAAAGGGTATGTATGGATTAGCATAATGGCAAAAATAGTCTATTCAAAACGTATATACAGGAGAAATACACAGGAAAGTTTAGGATACAAATCTTTATCTGACTGGACATACGTGATTGATGAATATTTCTTCATGTTAAACATAGGCTTTATTGTAACTTTTTCTTTCAGATGAAGCTAAATGCCTGAAAAATATGAAAGTAAATAATAAGTATAACTTCTATAGTGTTTACCACAAAGAAGTTCTAGTTTGTAGCCTTCCTCTTGTTCTCTCTCTACATATGTATTCATGTGTTGGTAGGCACATGGAGTGTTCGTTACCTTCCAGGAGCTTGGTACTGCATCTCAGCTCATCTAAACGAATGGTGCTTTTGCTGAATTAAGGTTGCTTCCCCATTTGGCATCCAGTGTTGTCTTCCAGTTTTACCAGCACTACTGAGGAGTACAAGGAAATAGGAAATATTAGACATATTAATTAATGGCAGCCCCTTGTTATGTAAAGAAAAAGGAAACTTTTCCAATTTTTTCTCTTTTCCCAGGTATTTACACTATGTGTTTGACTTGGGAAATGGTGCAAATCTGATCAAAGGAAGTTCTAATAAACCTCTGAATGACAATCAGTGGCATAATGTGATGATATCAAGGGATACCAACAATCTCCACACTGTAAAGATTGACACTAAAATCACAACACAGAGCACAGCAGGAGCCAGAAATTTGGATCTCAAAAGTAAGTACAGTCATTCTTGTATAACCTACAGTGAGAGTCATTACAGAATGATAACCTGAATAAATCACGTATGTAAAGTACAGCATAATTTTGTAATAGTATATGAAATGTTTTATTTCATAATAATTATGATCACAAGAGATGACATCTTGTTTATGTTAGCCTGACAATGCCAGTTTAGGAGTAGTTCTACACAGTTAGGTATAACTTTAAATGTGTGAAAAAGTCACAGGAAAAAAAAAGTAGGAAATGATAAGAACACAGAATGGTCCATATATACCAAAAGATAATTGAGGGACTACAGGAGCTCTAAAATGTCTGTGAAAAAGGTTTGATTTTTGCATGAATATAAGTTATGTAAGTGGCATGCAGAAACCACAGCTCAAACTTTACAGTATGACTACAAAAGCTTTGCAGAACTGATGATGGCTATGTCAGAGAATTGGGGAACATTTTGACCTGTTCCTCCACTGTTCAGTATTCTACATAAAACCTACCTCTTGTTGGGAAAAGAAATACAGTGCACTATTTTGCTATCATAAAATATCTTTTAGGTATAGCGATCTTATGTGGCAGTCCCAAGTAATCAGTTATAAATACAAGTTGCAAGATGTATTGAATTATAAACATGTACTCACCTAAATATATAATGTGTTGTAGTTTCAATTGCAGGGTGGTATAAACTTTGTTTTAAAGATCTAAAAGTACATTTTATAAGTCCAGCTAGATTCTTAAGATCCATTTTTATAAACCAAACTGATATAGATATCTGTTTTAAAATAAGTATCAGTAATTAGTTGTAAGGATGGGCTTGTGAAAAGCTAATTTGCATCACATGAAAATATCTTTTTGAAAGGATGTATAAGTATACTTTAAAAATACTACCTGACCAATCAGGCATAAGAAAATATTTTCTAGTCATGTGAAAACGTTTTGTATTTTATAAATTCTGTATAAAATTTCTTGTTAGGAAAATTTCATAACAAAAAAATTCATAACAAAAAAAAATTAATATTTTAAAAGTGTTGATGTTCAAAGTAGACATCAATATTCCATCAAGAGCTTTTCCTTCCTGGATTTTCCTTTAACTACCTCTGAGTCACAGATAATGAGCTGACCTTAGTAAATATTCTGCATTTTGTGATATTTTACATGTTTGCTTCACTTGAAAGTGCTGTTAAGATTGTAAGAAAGACTGTGAAAACTGTTTCTCGATATTTCATAATCTTCAGTAAAAACCTTTATCAGAAACTCTTGGTTTATATGTTAAGGCTTTTCGGATGGTTCACATCTCATTCTCAAAATTGTGTTTGAAAGATGTGCCATGTTCTTTCTCACTTTTGCATTCTTGTAAATATGGTCGATGTTTATTGAGACAATGTAATATCTCAATGTTATTTTTGATGCTGTAGAGAAAGCACCCACCTTATTCTTTTACATTTTTTGCAATAATAAGTACTGTTTATGCATATGCATACGTGTGCATAAGTATTTAATCTGCTTTTTTCCCCAGTATTTTGATTAGGTATGAGTAGGTAGAACAATCCTGTTCAGAACTGGTAACTAAGTTAACACAGTCATTTTATTCTGCATCTTTTCCAAACCGAATGTGGTGTTTTGATATATTGCTTTATTTAAGCAAAGAAAAAAAAGTTTGAAAAATGTGCTTAACAAAAGCACTAGAGGGCACTGTTATTTCACTAAATGCTCTGCTTAGTGCATTCGCAGCAAAAGCTCATCGGTGAGAATAACCTATAAAATCCAACATTCCTTTGTTTTCTTCACTTTGAAAATCCTACTTTTGCTTTACCCTTTTGAAGTAAAACTGTATCCATAGCTAGTGCATTTTCTAACCTTGAATTCCAGTGGAGAAGAACTGAAAATCATGAAAAAAATACTGAGTTTTGAAGCAAGGAAGGTGAATTGTATTAAATGCTCATTTTCTGTAATTCACCACCCAGAAAACGTGGCAAGTAAAAGAATAACAAGCCTGACATATTCAGTTCAGTAATATGTAGTAAGCATCCTTCTCAAACTGGTCTAACATACACAGATCCTCAACCTCTATCTTTTCATAGTAGTATGTTTTATTTTATTTTTTAATGTATTCTACTATATTTTGCTCAGTCAATTTCCTTAAATATGGCACAGCATATATCATGAGAATTTTGGGGGGATTTTAAAGGGAGTTCAAGCTGATAGATTTTAGCCAGCAGACTAAAAAGGAGAAAAATAATGCCTTTCATTATTATTTTTTCTTCCTTTGTATTCAGTTGAAATGCTTTTCTGTAGCTTTCTCTTTTCTATTTTATGTCAATGTTTCGTACAGTGACACATCTTTGTTATGCTATAAACAACTCCATACACTTTACTGACACAAGCAGCTATGGTTAATTCATTGCCCTATATTATTTTAGCCACAGTAACAAGAAAATTCAAAACTATAATTTCTGGTAGTGATATAAATAATTATGTTTAAGCAGAGTTAGCATTAGGTGATATATAAATGTCTATAGATAATATAGACTATGCGGCCTTTCTAAGTAATTGTAAAGTTACCAGATTTCAGATGCTGAAATCCAAGCTGATCTTGGAAAGATAAATCAATATATGCAGTTTTTTGCAAATACACACTGAATTCGATATGAAGATATGACACAGATTGTGTTGTAGAGCCTGCACAGGATGCCAGTTTTCTGGGAAAGCAGACAGTTGCCATAAAAATATGGGAGAGAATTTCCACTATATGTTTCCTTTTGAATGTAGGATTTGGCTATATAACACAGAAAGTCCATTATTACAGGCATGAGTTCTCTGCATAACCTCTGGTACAATTTCAGTGGATTGGAGTGGGTACCTGCAAAAACACTTATATTAAATTCTCCAGGTTAATTTTTGATGTAATTAGATGGGTAAATTGTAAATTGGAGACAAATAGATGAATGAAAGTACTTCTATGTTTGGATTCCAAGAAATGTGTTATTTTTCCTAGCAGAGAAAATTAACAAAGTGTATTTGGGTGCAGTTCTAGCAGATAACCTGTGAAGACAAATGAGTTTTAAAATTGAAGTCAATGCAGCTCAAGCCTGCCAACACTCAGTTACACAACAAATTTGCTTTCATGTATTTCATGAGCCGATTCCCTTTCCTGCTTTCAGTATAGCTCAGATGGTTATCATAGCTGCAATTCAAGGCCTTCATAGACCAGAATAGTTGGGTGGAGGGGAATGCTTGCTTGCTATACTTGAT
Organism: Aegotheles bennettii; assembly: GCA_013398125.1. Lineage (NCBI taxonomy): Eukaryota > Metazoa > Chordata > Aves > Caprimulgiformes > Aegothelidae > Aegotheles > Aegotheles bennettii. Next base: position 503,116 of record VZRW01012965.1, read on the forward strand.
GCAGTGCTCTTATGGTCTTGAGGGGTCTGAGTAGCCTCAAAAGGGGACATAAATGCAGGTGTAAGTGGAATTTGACTTGTGGTCTTCTTCCTCGCTGTTGCAAAAGAAAAGATGTCTCCTTTGTTCAGACTGTAGGTATGACAATGTCTGTAATGTCTCTTCTTCACATTTTCTTCCTGTGGTGTGGGAAATTGGAGTTCTGTCACAATGTGTTTTTTTATAAATATCTGAAAACACATTGCTGTGTTATACGTTCTTCTATATATTGCAAGGATGCTATCAATTGCAGTGATCCTTCATATTTCTACTATTAAGAAACAAAGCTTTAAGAAGCATAGAAAGTATTTTATATAAAAGCACAAATTTGTACAAATGAACAAGTATTAATGCTTACATTTCACGAAGAAACATGTATGAGCTAATTGCAATGACCTTGCCAGTGGGCTGTGAACTCTTCATACTCTTCATACAGAAATAACACTCTGTTCCAAATGCAGTTTCAAATACTATCAACAGTAAATTGATCTTCCTCATGTGACCTGTTGGAGTACACAAAGGCAAATGCAGCTGTTTTCTTCCTGATTGTGTTGGAAAAGCAGCCTCTGTGCAGACAGAAAAATAAGGATCTTCAAATTGAGAGCTCTAGTTTTGAGTTTTCCTGTGTCGCAAAGATTATGGGCAGATTAGCAATAGGAGATTGAATAACCTGGACTACTGCAAATTCCTTTCTTCTCCTTTCTTGGCAAATTGTCACATACTGCTTCTATACAGCTATGCTGTCTATCAGGCTGTGAAGGTAATTTTGGCAATGCTAAGCCTTCAGAAAACGTATCCAGATTTTCAAAATTATGAGATGGGGAAAAAAATTAAGAGTCTACTTAGTACTTCTGGATTAAATAAAAATTAAAGAAATTACGCTAGTGCTTTTGCTGAGCTCTGTGAAGTCAACAACATTGCAGTAGTCTTTCAGATCACTCCAAGGGGCAGAAACTTTTTGCTTTCTGCTTGCTGTCCCCTGCTCTTTTCAGCCTCGTACATACTAATGTATAGATTTGCCTTAATTTCTACGGTTGTTTGGCATGCAGGTTATTGCCTTAGCTGATTGTGGAATTTCTTTCAAGCCCTTTTGGAATGTTAAATAAAAGTTATGCTAAGGGTAAGATAGGAAATATGTATGCTCTTAAAACTTGCCAAAAAAATCTGAATATTTAGCGTAAATACATCCCACTGAACCCCAGCACAGCCCCACCCCCAGCCAAGAAGCATGTCCTAAACTTGTTTTCAAATTGTGCTGCTGTGGGTATGAGAGGCCCATCCTCATGGAGCTTGGTATTCTGACAGGGCAGTCCTTTTCTGCAAAACAGCTGCTTTGTGTAATATCCTCAGAGTCTGGAGGTGATTGTCTTGATCAAGAAGTTGGTAATATTGGACAAAAAGTTTCCCTTTGCAAACCTCTCAGCTTTTTGGTAGCCTTATGAGGAGAATTCCTCAGTATGGAAAACAAGTTCTGCTAAGAGCATGTGTTAGCCATTGAAGCAGAGAATGAGTAAATTATTTCAGAAGAATATGAGTAGGAAGGGAAATCTGAGTATACAATGCCATGAAAATGCATGCTTTATTAGATTTTTGTCTATTTTTCAGATGTATGCAGTGTACAAAAGTGTTCAGAACAGGAATGAAATGAAGGACATTTTATGTGCTTGAATGCCTCACCTTTCCACCACAACCATCCCCCTCATACAGAGTAATTGGCATAGCATCAGTTCTGTGGGAGATGGATTAACATGCACATTTATATGGCAATTAGATTTTATTATTTGCCATTTAACATGCATCACCAACTTTCCTCACAGTCCATTGGACAAGCAGACTGATTTGGTTTAAATCTGTTTAATCTTTTTTCAACGCCAATGCTTTCCTCTAGTCTTTGGAGGGGCGGGGAGGAGGGGTGGGGGAGCGTGGAGCAAAGAGGAATCATAGAACTATGGAACCATTTAGGCTGGAAAAGACCTTTAAGATCGTTGAGTCCAACCACAGATCTAACACTGCCAAGTCCACCACTAAACCATGTCCCCAAGTGACACATCTACAGGTCTTTTGAATACCTCCAGGGATAGTGATTCAACCACTTCCCTGGGCAGCCTGTGCCAGTGCTTGACAACCCTTTCAGTGAAAAAGTTTTTCCTAATATCTGATCTAAACCTCCCCTGGTGCAATTTGAAGCCATTTCCTCTTGTGCTATTGCTTGTTACTTGGGAGAAGAGGCCACCACCCACCTCACTACAACCTCTATCAGGTAGTAGTAGAGAGTGATAAGGTCTCCCCTCAGCCTCCTTTTCTTATCAAGAATAGTGTGGCCAGCAGGAATAGGGAAGTGGGTGTCCTGCTGTCCTCAGCACTGGTGAGGCTGCACCTCGAGTACTGTGTTCAGTTTTGGGTCCCTTACTTCAACAAGAACATCAAGGTGCTGGAGCATGTCCAGAGAAGGGCAACAAAGCTGGTGAAGGGACTGGAAAGCACGTCTTATGGGGAATGACTGAGGGAGCTGGGGTTGTTCAGTCTGGAGAAGAGGAGGCTCACGGGTGACCTAATCACTCTCTGACACTACCTGAAAGGAGTTTGTGGTGAGGTGGGGGTCGGTCTCTTCTGCTGTGCCCATAGTGAAAGGACGAGAGGAAACGGCTGTAAATTGCAACAGGGGAGGAAAATTTTTTTCATTGTAAGGGTGTTTAAGTATTGGAATAGGTTGCCCAGGGAGGTGATAGAGACACCGTCCCTGGAGGTGTTCAAGAGACATCTGGATGTGGCACTGGGTGATGTGGTTTAGTGGTGATGTAGGTAGACGGTTGGACTGGACGATCTTGAAGGTCTCTTCCAACCTTAATGATTCTGTGATTCCTCAGTTGCCTCAGCTGCTCCTTGTAAGACTTCTGCTCTAGATCCTTCACCAGCTTCACTGCCTTTCTTTGGACACGCTTCAGCACCTCAATGTCCTTCTTGTAGTGAGATGCCCAAAACTGAACACGATATTTGAGGTGCAGCCTGCCCAGTGCTGAATACAAGGGGAAAGTCTGTTCCCTATTCAAGAGAGGGAAGATCTTCAAAGTTAAATTCTCTTGACAAATAACTACAAAATGTACTATATGCCAATAAAGGTGACTAAAAAACCCACAGTGCCAGCATTTCAGTGCTGCAATTTTTTTTTAATAACTTTAATGAGGTATTCATGGGAGATACTAAAGGCAGTGTAGAATTGGGCTGAAGAGATCAGTTTCCTTCCCAAAAGACTGACTTACTAACCCATAAATTCTTTTTTTTTTTTTGCCTGTTAATTGTTTTGCCTTGCTTGGTTATCAGTTCAGGGAATGTGGAAGATGGAAGGCACCACCTGTCACATCATACAACTACCTTTTCCCCAAAGTATTTGAAAGGACAGATAACTCAGCAGAGCCTGGACAAGTAAAATAGCCACCCTTTCCTTTCTTAGGTGAAAGAGAGTCTAAAAGTGAAAACATCTGAAAAGCCTGTTTTTCTTAAAAAAAAAATAAAAAATCACATCAAATCCAAAAAACTTCAACCACAAATGAATACTGAAATACAGAATGAACTCTTTGAAGTGAATAAGTAGGCATGAACCATGAAGTTTACATGTTCATGTCGTCCTTCAAGTACTCTTGTCAGTGGTAGAGAAAATTCAGTCATGTTTAGCTCTAGCACCAAACAGGCCTATGAATGCACAAAAAGTGTGTATTCTCTACTGTAAAGGGAGATTTGAAAAGCCATGTGCTGGAGTGTATGTGCTGCAGAACCTGTGTGGATGCATCATTTAAGTCTTTGCCAACTGTCTTTCAATTTCTTATTGAGTTGTGATCACAGTAGGCTTTTTGATTTATTCAATAAAGAACAATTATATTTCATCCACATTTTTGAAGAATCAAATAATTTATTTGATATGGGACAAAAAGTAAACATTTAGTCATGAATAATGAAAGTGGAAAGAGACTCTAAAATCACCACTCATCTGCTGTTCAGGCCCTATTTCTTTTCTAAAGGGTGTGTTGAAATTCCACGTCTGAAAGAGAATTCACCACTCTGCTCTGCCTATTGCACAAAGTAAATGGTAGCTAGGTGCTTTTGTATGTTGCAGAGGGGAGAAGGTCATTAAAGAAAAGTAGGCTTCTATATTTCTTTGAATGTCAAAGGCGTCTAAGTGCCTACCTGACATTTTCATTTGGGACAATATCCCTTGATTCAAGATCAGGATGTTATCTATTGTGTTTAAGTTGGTGCATATTCAGCTCGTATGAGAGTAATTTATTTTCACATTTCATTTGCCTCAAAAATATCATGAGTTGGGATTGTGTGGTTCTCCTTATGTTGAGTTCCACCTGGTACTTCATTGTGAAACTATTAAGATACTACAAAGTGATTTCTTTTGATCTTGTAACAGCAAATTGTTTGTTTCATGAAGGACTTGAAGAAAGTGAGAGCTTTTTTCTTTCAAGATTACATTTTCCCTATGGTATTTCTCAGTCTTTTCAGACTTCATTCCTCTTTGCCTGCCTGAGGGAAGAAGCTGTTATATGCTTGAACATTTTGAAATAGCATATTTGGAGAAAAGTTTGCCTGACACCTCGGCTTCACCACAGCCAGATATTCCTTTGTATTTTTGTATGCCATATACAGGAATTGTGGAGATGCCTGTTGCACTTTCAGAACCCACCATGTTAAGCCAGGGCTATCCATTTCTTTTTTGGGGAGTAATACTGCTCTCGTACACTGCAGAAACAGTCTTGTTCCTAGCCATAGTAGTGATGAAGTACAATGTGACATTAGAAACAAGACAGAGAAACTTCTAAACCAAAAGAGAAATCAAGAGAATAGTAGAAAGTGCAGTTGAAACCAGCAGCACAAGAAGACATGAAGGGACAGAATGTCTGCTTTTAGAGAGAGTGATGGATTTGAAGGTGTCTTTGTGCAGCCATATAAAAACATTCCAGAGATATAGTCTTTATGTGTTATGAAAAAGCTACACCATAATTCCTTTTATTGTTTTATTTCTTCCTTTTTGTTTTGTTTTCATTCATACACAGAACTCTATTTGAATGAATGGTGTTCAATTTCTTGTCAAGAATGGCATTCAAGAAGTGAACACCAGATTTGTACAACAAAACATCCAGATTTTACAGAGTAAAGAAGCCTAACTGTATCCTGGTTAAACTACTTATTCCCTGAGCAGTGTTTACATGCTGCTGTTACCATTATAAAAATGTGGATAGTAATTCCCTCTCTACCAGTGCTTGAAGACAGTGGTTGTCATTAAACTAAATGACTAGTTTTTGCCAACAGTGTATATCATGTGAGAATACATGGGTGTGACAGAAGAATTCTTGGGACATGAATCAGGAAAGGAGAAAAGTCTATGGGGTGACCTATCAGCATTGTCAGTAGTGCCAAATAATAAGATAATTCTGCTACTTATTCAGAAAATAAATAAATAGAACAGCATCTTCAATTTTTCTTTAATATTTCTTTCATTTGCAAAGTTCTTATTTTGAAGAAATGTAGATACTTGGGATAAAAAAAGATGAGTTATTACAGAAGGATTTAGCAGTATTTGTTTCACCAACGTTGTGTGTGACTCACTGTTGTGTGGTGTTCTGTGTGTTTTTCAGAAGTGTGGTTCCAATAATGAATACATTGAGAACTTGGGTTCCTTTATTAGCTAACAATTTGTTTCTGTGTTAAATTCACTTCTTCCTCGAAGTTCGAATCAGTTCTAAATCAGAAAGGGATTCACAGGTGTAAATAGGAAAGCTCCTGTTGGAATAAATTAAGGTCTTCATTACCTGTGAGATAAATTAAATCCAGTAAAATCTTTTTCTTTCTCAGTGCTTATGATAAAACTGACCAGTACTATTATTGACATGATTTATAGGTGTAGCTCTGAAAGCATTGCCTTCCAATTGATTCCTCTGACCTGTAATGAACATGTCAGTGAGAAACACTGCAGCATACTTAATTTTTTGGCCTAAGAAAAATGAAGAGAGGAAACAATCCTCCTGCTTTAAATGAAGGGAGATAACTTTGTGTACTGACCCCTACTATAAGTAAGAAGAGAGTTGTGAGATTAAGGAGTACCTGCTCTGACATAAAGTGCTTTATTTAAAGCTTCTCCAGAAATCAGAAGGAAATCTTGGAGCACTTTATTCCCACACTCATTTCTTTACTACTTGTTCTTTTGTTTATGCTATTTGATATATTTTATATAAATTGACTTTTTCCCATTATAAATTAAGGAAATTCAGGATGGTTATGAAAAAAATGGAGGCTTTTCCAGGAATACATTTAAAAACAAAAATAAACTTCAGAAGAAAATACATACAATGGAAGACAATAGCTAAACTTTAGTACCAGAAGCTGCAGTTGGCACTATAATACAAGTGTATCCCTTTCTAGAAGTATTTTTAAAAATGCTCATCTGTAGATAGATAGAAAGAAAGAAAGGAATAAAGAAAGAAAAGAAATGCATTTTCCATTGTGTGCAACTCGTCAAATCATCACACATTTTCAATGGTAGCAGCATTGCAATAGTATTGCATTTATGCTGAAGCTAGATTTGATAGTGTCATGATTTCATACTATTGATCTGATGAACTGTGATACCTTACTTATGAAATAACTTACATAATTCATAAGGGTAAGTAGGCAGATACACAACAAGGGATTAGTCCTACTTTAGAGCGTGTAACATTTCCAGTAGTAAAGCCATACTTTCTACCAGCCATTAATCATAACTGACAATTGCAACATTACTGTAAACAGGAATCTCAATATGCTTGAGGGATGGATCTTAGAAATTAGCAGGGGATCAATTTGAAACTTTGCAGTTTTAAACATTTAACCAATCACAGAATAAAAATATTTGTTTGCACTGTACACATGTTGGGAGGTTTAAAAAGAGATTGCATGTGTCATGTCCAATAGACCAAGTTTAACCTTCTTAGCATAGGTCTGATTTTCTTAGCATTGTTCTCTGGATTTTCCCTCTTCTAATTCCATTGGAATGAATTGAAATGAATTGAAATGAATTCTCTCTCTATTCTGAGCTGATGATGACTGAAAGCACAATACTTCAGGAAACCTGGAAGGGTTTTACTGTCTAGATGTTCCACCTGAGAAAAAGATAAGAACCTTTATTGTGAGGCAAGGGGTTTTTACTTCGTTTGTAGTTCAGCTGGTTAAAAAATACAAAAGCTTTTCTGCTGTAAATTAATTACATCCCATTTGTGGGAACACATGGATCACAATATTTTAATCTGCCTAATATCATGCTTCTGAGATTTATACTGTACCTCAAATCTCTAGAGGAAAGCAGTATCTTCTTTTTCAAATTATCTACATGGAATGGAGAAAGCTTGAGGTTTCCTAGTACATGATGCTGTAATGGTTGCTAATACTTTTGGTTGGATGGCTTATAAGATTAATAATACACATTTCTTAAGCTTTTTTTTTTCTCCATTTCATTAATTCAAATACAGTTGAGTTTTAGTTCTGGTATGCAGTGACTAAAAATTTTTCACAGTCTGATAGACATTTGTGTGTTTCAGGCCATTTCCTGACAGGCAAAGTGTAAAACCTTGCAAAAAGAACTAAACTGCCCTCCCTTGTGAAAAAGCAAGTATGCCAGGAGAATGGGGAAAAGGTGTGACTGTGGTTTATAGTGGTGAGGGAGATTAAAATTAGCCACATGGAGTAGTGAAGATAGCTAGTACATTCTGAGTTCTGTTGCGTAAAATCTGCCTACAGAGGAATTGCATTAGGAAATGAACAGTTTTGCTTTTGAGGTGATGCAGAAACACTCTGGTACATCCTGTAGCCTAGGCTCCACAATCATCCAGTCTGGGGGACATACTGGAAAGCACAATGTAGATTAGAATGTATATTCAGATAGTCTATTGAAAATATATGCTAGCACAAGATCAGTGAGTATTTAATGCATAGGTAGATTAAGAATTTTGTCACTGGGTGATGCTTGAGAGTCAGATGCTCCTGTAAGTACATCCCTTCAAACAGGTTCAATGCTTCTCAGAAGCTTACACGGTCCTCTTTCTGTGTGCCTAAAGGGACTTGCCTGTAGGCATGCTCAGAGCACTCCCACAAAGCTTGCAGATGGCTGCTTTTTCTGAGTTAGAGGATAACAGAGCAGGACAGTAAACTCAAGCAAGATGTAGGAAACCATGGATTTATTCCTTTCTGCCTGTGACTGAAGGATTCAAGCACATCTTGCCTGCTGGGAGAAGGACTGAAGCTTTTTTAGCTAGGACTGTGTTCACACTGAGCATACTTCTCCTCTCTAGCCAAGCAAAGCTCAGGTTCATCCCTACAGCATGTCTTCAGCAACAGGTACTGGAACACGCCTAGTTAAACCTGTAGTCTGACACTGTAAGCACACTTCAGGAAAGTGTAGGTTATGTTTGTTTGAAAAATCACATTTCTGCCCAGCAGAGACACCAAACACATGAAAGAAAGGCATAGCCTGCATTGTTCTGAAACAAAAAAACATCCCCTCCCTTAGTGTCTAAGAGAAAAGTTATGGTTCTATCTTTGCAAAGAAGTCTCAGAGCTATGAATTACAGAACGAAAAGCACTAGCTTTCAGTCCTGAGTGAGTTGTCTGAGGTTCATCAGAAACAGCTGTTTATAATGTGTCTGACATCTGAATTATTTTTGACAATAAAATCCTGTTTGCTCAGTATACAGATTGCCTTTTTAAAGGCATCTAACTCCCCCTGTTCCCACATGACCGACACAGTGTATGAGTTTTGGTGAACAGAATCAGTCATTTCACTGCTTAACTATGGTATCCTTAAGTTTCTCCTTAGATAAGTCCCTAAACCCTTTATTTCTTGGCACGCTTTTAAATGGATGATTGTGGATATATGGACCTCAGGTGGGATCTTGGTGCTCCACTTACTGTCTTTTGTATCATTCTGTTGGATCCATAATCGGGATGATCTGTGGTCAAGTTCCCTTAGTATGTTAACAACATGCATGAGTGCTAGATATGTTTCTAGATGGAGATTCTGTGACTGAATCCTCATCTGTGAAATAGATGCATGTTTCCTGTATATTTGAGCTGGCACATAAATAAGGCACATAAATAACATGTCCTGGTAATTAGTCATACAAATGTGAAGTCTGTATATACAGTTGAAAAAAATATAGGCCTGCAATGTCTTTTCACATCATATATGATATCAGTGTTTTCTTCTACATTCATTTTGAAGAATGTTTTTCTGAGATACCTGTCATTCAGCACAAAAAGGCCAGAAGATCAAGCAGGTCAAAGATTCTAGATTTTTTTCTGTTTCTAATATTTATTTCTCCTTCACAGGTGATTTGTATATTGGAGGAGTGGCCAAAGAAATGTATAAGTCCTTGCCAAAACTGGTGCATGCAAAAGAGGGATTCCAAGGCTGTCTTGCATCAGTGGACTTGAATGGACGGCTCCCTGATCTGATCTCAGATGCTCTCTTCTGTAATGGACAAATAGAAAGAGGATGTGAAGGTATTAAATATCCTGATTATTTTATATCATAGTGAAAGTATTATGCAAATCCTGCAGAGTTTTGTTGATATATACACTCCATATATGGAGACACTGTATTTTACCTGCTTCCAATTGATCTTGTTTGAACCTTTCTTATATAAAGACTGCATTTGTTTTATAATTATGGAGACAACTGTGTGCCTGTGCTACAGCACAGAGAATATGAGTTAACTTCTTAATATACATTTGACAACATGAGTTAACTTCTTAAATGTTTAATGTAGGTTCCATCCTGCTCCAATGGCAAGTTATTTTGCATGTATTTTGTTTACTTCTGATGTATTTTAATTACTGACAGAAACAATAACAGTTAGCTTCAATGAAGTCCTTTGTATTGTCATAACACTAGGAATTAGCTAATGCTGAGACATTAACTAATTAATTCTGTTTTTAAAGCAGACATTTTGAGTTGATTAATTCAAGGCTAATTTATGAAATTGCTTGAGATCAATCTTCCACCTTCTCTATTTTTGCTCACCCATGAGATTTTTATTGTCATGAGCTTTCCTATCTGAAATCAGTAACAGCCAAATATGCTTTATCTCACATTTTTTAATGTCTTTATTGACTCATCTGGATTATAATGGAATTTAGGTGAGGACAGAATTAGAAGAGGTGTATTTGTAATTCAAGGGTGTCAATCTATAGTTATTTTTCCAGCTGTCATTTAATCCCACATTATTTTTACTATGATTTATGAATAAATGAAATAAATTCTCTGTCCCTGCATATATATTTAATTCACATAATTCTAAATTTTGTGGCTATGTTCAATTTTATGTGTTCTCCCCTCTTTCAAGTATTATTCTTCTCTGGACAGAAAAATATGTAAATGACACTGTAGAATTTCAAGTTGGAATCTTGATGATTTTGATATCAAGTTTGATAAGTTTGCAAATAGACATTATAAAAAAATCCAAGCAGAGCTGGGGGGTTTCCTCAAGCTTCACAAGGTAAAGTTTTCTGGTGAATGAATTCCGTCTCCTCTTTTGTTGTGCCTACAATACATTTGTACAGGTGGAGCTTTTTGTTCTTTACTTGTCACCTTTAGTTAACAGTAAAAATTCCATTGATAGCACACAGAAATATGTAAAATTTGCAACTTATTTTCCTGTAGCTTAGTGTCTATTTATTTCTATCAGGAATGGAAAAATATGTGTGTATTAGTTTGTCACTGAGTTTAGAAAATTAGGTTCTGCTTTCTGAATGATGTTAGCAAGTCCCATGTCTGCACCACCCTTTCAGAGAGTCAAAGTACACCTTAATTCCATTATGCATTTCATAGCTTCTCTTTAAATTATGGAATTTTCTAAATTAATTTTATGTACTACAAAGAAATATTGCCACAGGTCTAGAGTGCAATTTCCCCTTTTAAACCAGTGGCACAACTTATCTATCACTGAATTGTTACCAACAATTTAGTAAAGGCCATACAAATATTGTCCTTTTTGCTGGAGAGTCAGCTTTTTCCAACACCAAAATCATCTGACACAAGCAAAATGGGCAAACCAGATGTGCTGCCTGGCTTTCAGAAAACTTCCTCATCTAAAGTCTAAGTCTCGTCTGTAGAAGGAAATCTTTAATAACATGTAATGAAATATTCCCTTCTAATCTTTCTGCTTAACCTTTAGAAGTTAATTCTTCCATCTTGCTTGTGCACTTCGAGTCTTCCTGTCAGTCTCATGGTCTGCAGATCATGGATCAGATGTACAAAAAAATGTTCTGACACCTAAAGTATGATTTAAGTCACTTGCAAATTTAGCTGCCACCTAGAATTTTCTTATATGCCTCAAGCTGCCCGTATCTCTGCTGCTGTGTACAGACAGGACTGTCCCTATTCATACAGAGGTGAACAGTTTTGCATCTATCTCATTATACAATGGCATATGCAAGCTCTGTAAGTCCCCTGAGATGTCAGGTCCAAAGACATGACACAGCAGCAGAAATAGTTTCACAGAATCACAAAATCATTATGGCTGGAAGAGACTTGCAAGATCATCCAGTCCAGCCATCTACCCAGCACCACCTAAAATACTGAACCATATCACTCAGTGCCTCATCCAGGCGCTTCTTGAATACCTCCAGGGATGGCATCTCCACCAATTGTTTCAAAACAATAAGTATTAGTCACCACCACTCTCAATCTAGGACAGCTGGCTGTATGGGTGGGTATATGTCCTGCTGCAAATTTTTTCCTGAGATTTGAGGCACTTGGATTTCATGTTCTTCAGACTTTCATGGGAGTGAATACCCCACCATTCTGATGTCAAAAAAAAACCTCAGGTGAAAGCTCTTTTTCTCTGTTCTGTCAAACTGTGAAGCCATGATGTACTACTAATTAATTTTGTCTCTTAGGATTTTGTTCTTAAAAGGTTTATATTTCTCAATAACTTCACTGTTTTAAGTGCATGTTAAAAATTCTTTCTTTGGAACATTTTTTGCAAACCCACACATGGGATTGGTGTGGCGAGTTGCAAGGCTTCCATTTCAAAGTTTCAGCCACAGTCAGATGGATATCTTTGTTCCCTATCATTGAGCACTGAATAATGAACATTTGGCTGAATCCATCTTGTTGACAAATTTTCAATGGCTAAAATAGATAGAAACTAACAGCTAGAAACATAAATATGCTAACTGGCTCTTTGAATTGTTAACAAAAAACCCCAGAGCCAGGTTGTAAGTATCAGCCCTATTTTTCCCTAGTCAAATCCATTGTACTCTCTTTACACATTTTAAATAAAGCAGAATTATGGAAATTACAGGATGATAAAATTGTACTTTTAATATATTTAAGAGGAAAATACACTATGTGCATGCATGTGCATACATAACATAATTTGTGTATTAAATGAATTATATGAAAAGATTCAAAATAGTAACATATGTGAAGATTCATGGTGTTGAGATATAGAATTTGGTTTTGCAATATATAGTAAAATATTATACATGCTACTTAATTGTGCTTTTTGTGTAAGCCCTCACATAAGACAAATGTAAATGAGAGACCAAATCCAGTCAATTAAAAAGTCCGTAGTGAAGACTGAATAAATTAGAATATGTAAATAGAATTTGAATCAAAAGATGAGTGCTTAAGAAGAATGTATTACAGTATTTTTACTAAATAGCTTAGCTCTGTAATATATATAGGAAAAGATGAACCTGTTATGGTAGATATTATAGTATTTACTGACATTAAACATCCCTCTGTTCTTTAAAAAAACCACTGCTTTTATTAGAAGAAATTCTTACATGTACGCCAGTCTTGATGGCAATTTTTGAATAATGACTACTATAAATAAGCCAAAAGTGCAAAATACCCTGCTTTTTAACAAGATCTTATCTGTATTTTTCCAAATATGTCTCTTTTAACATGCACTTTTTAATATGCCTACCGAGTCCTGCAGTTTATGTACTTTTAAGTCCTTGTGACTTTTGCTCTACTTTTGCAAAGATGAGGAATTTTAACATTGCATAACTAAAGTGTAAATAAATGCATGAATATATAACATTTAAACACCTACAGATATTTTCACTTCATCTTTGTAAAGTTTCTGAGTAGCAGAATCTGGTGAGAAAAAAAATGTGTCTTGTCTTGTCAACTACTAGATTCTGTCATTATAATCCCCAGCTCAAGAAAGGGTGATGTAATGCCCAAATGTTTAAACTTCTGGGCTCAAAGCTCCAAAGAAAAGGAAACCACTATCCTATGTCTGCCTACTGCAGCCGATCAGTTATGAGTACTATTATTATTATTTGAACAGAAGAAAATAGAACAGTTAATAGCTTATCTGAAACAGGGATGCAGTGGACACTGTCCTCATTCTTAATTGCAGTGGTGATTGCTCAGGCCCTGATTCAGAGGTATGCTTGAGCAGTGCCTCATTTGAAGCAATTGGCCATTAAACTGGCTGGAGTCATATTGATATAGATTTATCTGAAATATTGACAAATCAGAAAAGTCCCACGCTGAGATCTTTGAAGGAAGGGTTAAGTGGATTTGTCTCTACAGGATGATTTAAGAAATTTATGTAATATTTGGACCATTTTTGCCCTGGAAGCAATGACTAGCAGTAGGAGTTTCAAATGGATATTAATATGTCTTCTCCAAAAGAATTTAGGAGAATTTTATAATCCCAGAAACAAATTTTTCTTTATAGTGTCAAGAGTCAGTGTGAAATGCGAGTGTGAGCTCATAGTAATCAGTAGTTCACGGTGTGTATTTCAATCTTCATTCACCAGTCACAAAGAAAGGGCTAGAAAAAAGAAAGACCAGAGAGAATGACAGCACTAATTATTCTGAATTCAGTGTATATGAACATGACGAATGGCTAGTCAGGATTCAGCCATGCATTTACTCTGCTAATGCATTCATATCTATCCAAGAAAGAAAAAAACCCAACTTTTAATTTTCCTTCATTACATGTCATCAGCTCAATTAACCATTATATTTGTAGTAAAATACTGGCAAATTACTGCTTTCTTATTTTGGCTTGCCTGAAGATTTATGGCTATTAGCATTAATTTGTTTGCATTATATGGCATTTCTTTCTCTCTTTAACAGCAGCATGCAGTTTACTCTGAATGGTTTTTTTCTGTGTTTGCTGCCATTTCAATATTGCTTACTAACATTTAATATATTTTGCTTTTTTATTTTGCTGACAAAGTTGCATTGATGAAAGCTGATTTGCAAGGTAGATAGCCCTGTGTGTATTAAACAAGACTGAAACCCCCAATGCACAGTTGGATTTCTGCAATAAATGCTCTGTACAATTCAGAACGAAAGTGTTTTGTTTTGTTTCAGATTTTGTCTTTCTCACCTCTGAAACTATGAGCTACATGAACCTTCATTTTTCCATCATAGCTTGCATAAAGGCTTTCAGTCTTGAATATGTTTGTATAGTGAATGCTTTAATGCTTTGATCATTCCTTTTCAAATTTCTTTATATTTCAGTAGTCTAGTTATGATTATCTAGAAATAGAGTAGCTTTGTTTTTCATTTGTATATCACATTTCAGCATGTCAGTTCATTAGTAGCCTGACTTTCTGCATTACCCCTTAAAAAGGAACCTGCATGGGATCCCTGGAGCATGTGAATCAACACTTGCCAACATTCCTGCCAAAGAATCCCAAACTCCTCGTAATTTCAGACCTAAACCATTTAAAATAATTTGTGGGATTAAAGCATTGTATAGTGTAGCTTCATTTTATGATTTTTTTAATTTTAGTTTGGTTTTTAATTTTATTTTTCAGTCTTTACTTTCATCTCCCAGATTTTTGCTTTATGTGGCATCTGGCTTTGCTGATTGAAATGTATTTGCAGGAAAAAATAACACTGAAATTTCTAGAAAACATTTAGCCAGTTGATCTGAGATGAGATTAAAAAATAACTCTCAACAAAGTTAACATCCCCACTGTACCTGAAATAACTCTGCTTCAGTTTGTGCATTCTTATGTGTTTGACATGTCAATCTTAAAACTAAAGCAAATCCACCCTTTTAATATTACATGCTGCTACAAAATCAGCAAGTTTATGTGCGTTTTACTTGGTAACTCTTTGATCATTTGATTTGAGATGTTGGCAACTAGTTAATGTGATCCAGTAAGAAATACATTTCTCTGGAAGACAAAGTGCAAGTCCCTTTTTATATGTTCTCATCAGGCCCCAGCACAACGTGCCAAGAGGATTCATGCGCAAACCAGGGAGTGTGCTTACAGCAGTGGGATGGATTCAGTTGTGACTGTAGTATGACCTCCTTTGGTGGACCATTATGCAATGACCGTAAGTACGCTACAACATGCTGATCTGAATGCCCAAGAGCTCTAAGGCAATATTTGAAGCAGGTGTCTGAAGCTTTATAATATTTTAATACTATATATTTAAATCAACTGTCAAACCCTGTGAAAATCTGTAAGACTTGTGGGAAGAATATAGCTAAAATACACAGTATAAATTTTAGACAATGTGAACTATCAAACACTGGCAGAATTTGGTTTTATTACACTTGATTACATGTCTGATATACTGATGGTTACCTGTTTAAATATTCCCTTTCTTGCATAAATGTTACAAATATTTTTTTTCTTAATTGAAAAAACCTTTTACATTTTATTATCTTAAGCTATATTGTAATTTTGTAACATTATATCATGAGGGCTATAATTACTGTGAAACAGTTGACGAGGCTCATTATCTCCCTTTGTAGATTTCTTTAGGTGACACACTAAGCATTCCAATAATAAAAGCATGCTGAGTATTTTAGTTCTTTTAAATTTCATCTGATTAAAACTACATAACATACACCAACCATCTGCTCTTTCAGGAAAAGCTTAAATGTGTCAAAAATAAGGGGCCTGATTCACCAATGTCAGAATCCAGTTTTATTCCAATCTAGCCTTATTGATCTAAATAGAATTATGCAGAAGTGAAATTAGAATAGTAATGCAAGAGCTGTGATGACCCACAGTGCCTGATTAAAGCAAACTACTGAATTTTCTTTTTAAGTCATCACATTTGAAATATCCAAATGTTGCACATTTTTATATCCATGCAAAGAGGGAATTTCTTTAAGACAAGGTAATTTTATTTCTATTTGTATACGTTTATCTGAATGAATGACTGATGGTAGAAAATGGTGGTATAACTGTCTAGTCTAGCATTTCAGATTTTTATGTCTTATTCTGGTTCTCCACTCTACAGCAAGGTGTACCTTTTCAGACAAACCCTAGAATAACAGAATAATTCAAAGCTCTAAAGTTTGTGGCTCAAATTGTATCTAGCACAAGGTTAGAAAATTGTAAATATGTAAAAGCTACACTAATTATTCTCATGAATGTTCCACTTTTCTCCTCCTGACCACATTTAAAAACTATGGAAAGGATTAATCCCAGGCTGTTTCTCTGCAGCTGCTGTCATCATAGAAATGAAATGTGGTATCAATTTTTTTTTTATAATTTGAGCAGAGGTTTGGGTTTACTTTATGTAAATGAGTTTGCTCTTCCCGGCAAAGTGAGTGATTAGTCATACTGCTAAACATATATTCCTAAAAATTTCGGTCTCTATCTTCTACAGAAGAAAATTATTTGTTTCTATTTTACATCTAAGTTGTTATTTCTATTCTTCTACGATCTTTGAGTTCTTCCAAAAGTAGCTAAAAATTATGAATAAGAAGTTATGTATTCCATATCTAGCAAATGAAAAACTCTGTTTATCAATTTGACTTATTAGTAACTGATGTCTGGACCTGGAATAGTCTATGAATTATTTCTCCAAGTGCCAAGTATTGCATAAATTTGGTGAAGTGATGAAAATACGTAACGAAGATAATTACCAATCTGTGCAGGCTAATTTGTATGTTAACATCATGGACTACATTGTACACAGTCAGATAACTTTCAACATACTATTCCTGATGATGGTAAAGGAGTACCTTTAGTACATGGCTGCCTAAAATGCATATTTTTTTCCCCAGATAATTTTTTTTAACATTCTTCTATCACAAACATAAAATATAAATTTATCCTAGATATGGATGTTTTGTAATAGAATGCAGAGTCTGGTAAATATAATATGTTTGGTTTATTGCTTTATCTTGGCTTCTCAGATTAGTTCAGATACCAAAAATTTGAAAAGGAAATCCAATGAGAGAGATTTTTCATAATGATATATGTGAAGGAAAGAAGGAGAAAAAATATCAAAATCTCAGTGTCATCTAGGTGCTCCTAGACATCTCTCTCTTGTGTTTGGAAAGAGCATAAAGGGAAAATGAATTATGAAATATTACCATGGTTTTTAGTAACTTGCATAATCTATACACCACAAGCTAAACTTCTGCAGCACTGAAGTAAAACAAATTGCCTTCATGTGAAGAAAGATTATCTTAGCGACAAGGTCTGGAATAGCACATGCTTGTTGCTGAAAAACACATCCCCTTCAGAAGGATTTAGGCATGCTTCTGAGTGGTGTGTGTGAGCATGGTTCCATGGCAGATCGTGCATGGGGCAATGCTGGTTTACAGAAACTGGAATATAACCCGGTATTGCTGCACAGACAGGCCCTTGGCTTACTTTACGTTTGAATGTACCATTTTTTAATTTTCAGTTTTATGTAAAATGGAGTATTCAAGACATCAAAATCTCATAGGTAGAGATTTTTTGTTACCAAAATCAAAAATTGACCACTTAAAAATAAGTTAGTGGTCATAAGAGAAATAGTTAAAAAATAGTTGGTTTATGGAGACTTGCATTCCTCCTGTTTTGGGTGTCTGTGTCCAGACGTTGGCTGCAAGGCTGCAGGATGGCCTCTGTGAGGAGAGGAGGGGGCTGTCCCACACCGGGCACGACCAACTCAAATGGACCCACCGCAGGGCACAGATGGGTCCCTCAACCAAACTGGTGACACCTCTATGAAAACACCCTTAGAAAGCATGCCATTCTTACCAAAATGCTAGACAGATGAAGACGTAGGGAACAGGAAGTGGGAGAAACAGCAGGGGGAACACCAAGGACAAAGCAGGGGAGGTGAGTGAGTGGCTGAGTGGGAATTTGGCCCTTGGCCATGGTTAACCAACCCACTATACCTCCCAACTATCTTGTTCCACCAGTTCTTAGGGAACATATTTCATTTGCAATTTCACAGTGACAAAATTGCTGTCGTGAGAGGGGACCTGTGGAGGTTGTCTAGTTCAACTCCTCTGCTCAGAGTAGAATCAGCTAGCATAGGTTGTTCAGGGCTGTCTGTGTCCAGTTGGGTTTTGAATATCTCCAAGGTAGAGACTCCACAACCTATCTGGGCAACCTGTGCCAGTGTTCAGCCACCTTCACTGTACAAACATTTTCCTTAAATGAGATTTCATGTATTCCAGTTTGTTCCTATTGTATCTTGTCCTGTCACTAGGCACCTCTGAGAAGAATATGGCACTGTTTTCTGTACTCCCACCCATCAATAGTTCAAAATATTGAAAGGATCCTTCCTGAGCCTTCTCTTCTCCTAGCTGAACAGGACCACCTCTCTCAGCCTCTCTTCATATGAATCATAGAATCATTTAGGTTGACTTTTAAGATCAAGTCCAACTGTTAACCCAGCACTGCCAAGTCCACCAATAAACCATGTACCTAAGCACCACATCACATGTCTTTTAAATACCTCTAAGGATGGCAACTCCACCACTTCCTTCAGCAGCCTGTTCCAGCACCTGACAACCCTTTCAGTGAAATTTTTTTCCTAATATACAATCTAAACCTCCCCTGGTGCAGTTTGAGGCTGTTTCCTCTTGTCCTATTGCTTGTTACTTGGGAGAAGAGACTTACACTCACCTCCTACTACCTCCCAGGTAGTTGTAGAGAGTGATAAGGTCTCCCCTCAGCCTCCTTTTCTCCAGACTAAGCATCCTCAGTTCCTTCAGCCATTCATCATGACTTGTGATCTAGACCCTTTACCAGCTTCATTGCCCTTCTTTGGACATGCTTCAGCACCTCAATGTTTTTCTTGTAGTAAGGGGCCCAAAACTAAACACAGTATTCAAGGAGTGACTTCACCACTGCTGAGCACAGGGTGCGGCTGGCCACCTCAGCCACCTGGGAACACTGTTGGTTCATATTCAACCGCTGTCAACCAACACCCCCAGGTCCTTTTCTTCTGGGCAGCTTTCCAGCTGCTCTTCCCCAAGCCTGTAGTGTTGCATGGGGTTGTTGTGACCCAAGTTCAGGACCCAGCACTTGGCCTTGCTGAACATCATACAACTGGCCTTGACCTATTGATCCAGCCTGTCCAGATGCCTCTGTAGAGCCTTCCTACCCTTAAGCAGGCCAACGCTCCCAACCAACTTGATGTCATCTGTAAATGTACTGAGGGTGCACTAGATCCCCTTGCCCAGATCATTGTTAAAGATATTAAAGAGAACTGGCCCTAACACCAAACCCTGGGGAACACCACTTGTGACCATCCGTCAACTGGATTTAACTCCATTCACCATCACCCTTTGGGCCTGGCCACCCGGCCAGTATTTCATCCAGCAAAGAGTACACTCATCCAAGATACGAGCAGCCATTTTCTTCAGGAGAAAGCTGTGGGAAACTGTGTCAAACACTTTACTAGAGAGATGCTTTAAGCCCTTGATCATCTTTGTGACCCTTTGCTAAAGTTATTCCAGTATACCCATGTTGCTCTTGCATTAGGAAGCTCAGCACTAGAAGACAGTGCTCCAGTTGCATCTCAACAGTGCTCAGTAGAGGGGAAGGATCACATCTCTCAGCCTTTCTGAAATGTTTTTCCTAGTGCAGCCAATGAGGCTGTTGGCCACCCTTGTCACAAGAGCACATTGCTGACTCACATTCAACTTGGTGCCTATTGGATGTCCAGATCCTTTTCTGCAAAGCTGCTTTCCAACTGATCAGGCTCCAGCCCATCCCAGTGCATGGGGTTATTCCTCCTCAGGTGCAGGATTTGGCATTTTCCTTTGTTTTACAAGGTTCTTGTAAGCCCACTTCTCCAGCTTGTCAGCAACCCTCTGAATGACAGCATCTGCAGTCTATCAACCACTCCTCTGTTTGTATCATCCGCAATTTCTATAAATGTGCACAAATTACCTTGCTGCATTTGAGTTGATACTTTCAGCATGTTTCCCATAGTAACCTCAGTGCACGAAGATTTGACATGCATGGTTCCTAGGCTTTAAAATGTAAATATCTCATGTGTATCTTTCCTGTATTTAATTTCCGAAACAGAGAATTTGGAGGAAATAATGAAAGAAAGATATGTTACAATACATTCTACTAATACAGTGTGTTCCTTTAATCTTTCCTGTAACAGCAAATTATTACTCCTGTGCTGTTCAGTATATTATTCCAAGTGAAAATGTGCACAGCTTAAAATGAAGACTTTTTAAAAGTTCTTTCAAAATAAGCACGATGTAAGGCAAGTTGTTAATTTTTCAGTCCGAGTGTCCTCTGTTTGTCAGCTAGAGAGAAGAAGTTTAGGGAATGTACTCCTACAGAAAATGACCTAGGCCAGCCAAGTGTAAGGCTACAGTTTTACAGCTGTAGTAACGAACACCCACAGTTTAATCTACAAAAGTTTTGCTTAGTTGCAGATCTTGGTACTCCGCTTCAGTGAGTATGGAGTGCCTGTAGATCATAAGCTTCTCTTGTGGCACAGGTGGGAACATTCTCTCTTCCTATTTACTGAAAGATAAACAAGGAAAGGGAAGTTTTCCCCCCAAGATGCTATACAGATTATCATTTTCTCTTTTGATGTGTTATGACACTAGGACATTCAGGGCAACAGCACTCTTTAGATGTGATAGACAGAAGTGTTACATTGATAAGTGTAAAGCAGGCCAGCAGCAGCTGTTCCCAGAAAATAGCATTATATAGAAGACTGTACTAAAGGGACAGTTAATGGCTGTTCTTACAAATGGATGGCTCCATGCAACTCCTCTGAGAAAATACATCATGAACATCGTAACTATTTCTAACAGCAGGTTATATAGAGAAAGCTGTTCTCCCAGAGAATTTAGCTTTTTTTATAAGAGCAGGGTTGAAAATTACTCTGGCAATATAAAACAAAACAAATCTATAAGAGATTATCTGCTTTTTTAAAGTTTACATCTGTTTTTATTCAGGCAGTCTTTAAGCATAGCCATATTAGTGAATGTAATGTCATGTTTGAGGAAACAAATACTGCTATTATGACATAGAAAATAACAGACAAAATAACATTGTCACATTACATTAGTATAGAAATGTTCTGTGCCAAAATTACAGGGCAGCTTCAACATTGTCTGTTACCATAAGGGAATAATGTATTGGCGTTTTACTTGTGATGATATAGCTAACATAGGGTCAACACTTCCATTATAAATCAATTTCTGAAGGGTTACAACTTCACCACACAGTCTCTTCCGACTAGGAATTTGACATGCTTAACCACTGTGAGTAACAAAACTTTTTTTAAAAAGTTCTCCTATTTTGCTTTGACTCTTTACCAAGAAAAATCAAAAGCCATCATTTAAATGGAGAACTGTGTCAATATTACAAAATGAATTCACCTAAAACATGTTTGATTTTCTTAATATTTGATTGCATTATAAAGATACTGTCTTTTAGCTAGGGCTGTATCTGTAGTGATGGTTAGATTTTATTTTAAATGTGTTTGGATCATAATATAATAACTGTTGTGGATCAGATTGGAGATTCGGCAAGGATTTCAAGGAAGACCTGCTAGGAAAAGATGGACTCCACCTGCCAAGGTGGGGAAAAAGCATCTTTTCCACCAGCTGGCCAATCTGGTGAGAAGAGAGCCAAGGCTAGGAATGGTGAACAAGGGAGATGACAACTCACAAGAAAGTGAGGAAGTAGTGGACTGAGTGTGAAAGGAAGGTGTGGGACTCTGCCCAGGGCCAAGCAATAAGCCAGCTGAAAGCTTGTGTTAGGGTTATAGGGTAGACCAAAGTCTGGTACGATTTGACAGGTATCTGCTACAAACTGCCTGATGAGGAGGAAGAAATAGATGAGGCCTTCTTCAGAAAAGCTGGAGAAGTCTGATGTTCACAGACCTAGTTGCAAGTGTCCCCCCGCCGAGTCCTCATGGGGGACTTGCATTACCCCAGTATCTACTGGAGGGGCAACAGAGCAGGGGACAAGCAATCTAGGAGATGCCTGGAGTGCATTTATTTGTTGACACTGTTGATCAAGGAGCCAGTGAGGGGAAGCACACGGCTAGACTTCCTGTACAAACCAGTAAGAATGGGTCAGTGTTGTGATGATCAAGAAGTTCTTGTTCCTGAGAGGTTAAGAGCAAGACAATGAGCTGGAACACAATCCTGGACTTCAAGGGAGCAGAACTTGGCCTGTTCAGGGACCAGCTTTGAAGAATCCCATGGAGCCGAGGAGATCTGGTAGATTTTCAAGGATCACCTCCTCAAAGCTGAGGAACCCTTATACGCAAACTCATACAGAAAATCAAGCAAAAGTGGCAAAAGGCAGGAGGAGCCTCTCACAAAACTCAAACATTAAAAGGGAGTGTGCAAGAGGTGGAAGCAGGGTTAGGTGGCCCGGGAAGAATATAAAGATGCTGTCTATGAATGAAGGAGTAGAGTTAGGAAAGCCTAAAACCATTTCTAGTTTAATCTGGCAAGGGATCTGGAGGGTAAGAAGAAGGGCTTCTACAGACAGTGAAAGAGGAGGAAAATGTGGGCCTACCACTGAATGGGGTGAGGGGACCTCATGGCAAGGGACATGGAAAAGACTATGGTACTCCACCTCCATCACGTTGGTCTTTATTAGTAAGACCAGCCTTTAGCACTTTCAGTAATCCCAGGTTCCCAAGACCAGTGGGAAAATCTGGAGCAAGGAAGGTTTACCTCAGTGGAGAAAGATCAGGTCATGGGATATTTAAACAAAAGGGACATATACAAGTTCCTAAGACCTGATGGAAGGCATCCACAGGCATCACAGGTCATTGCAATGCTGCCCTGAGAACTGGAAAAAAAGCAAATATTCCTCCTGTCTTCAAAATGAAGGAACAAATAAAGTACAGGGTGGTGAGACTCACCTCAATCTTTGGAAAGGTGATTGAAAAATTCTGCCTGGAAACCATTTCCAAACATTTTAAAGTCAGTAAGGTTATCAGTGGTAGCAAGTACGGATTTATGAAGGGGAAATCATGTATTACTAAATGACAGTGGACTTGGTGCATAGGTATTTGTCATTTTCTTGCTAAACTGATAATCTATGTTGTGATTTCCAACCATGCTGAACACTCAGAATTGGCACTGAAATGTGTGTTTCTAGAAAATCAGATTATAATAATTTCAGATTGAATACACCAGACAGCGGATAGTTTGGGCTGTTACTGAGGATGGTAGAACTTGTAAAAATACATTAAAAACACTGTAAAAATACATTAGTCAAAGTTTATGAGAGAATTGGATATTAGGGTATTTGACATTATAAAAATTTCCAGGAGGAATTGAATGATTGTCTCTTCAGTGAAGTGTTCAGAGAATGCATTAAGTAGTATTGAGGTTATCCTTTGGACTACAAAACCCCTAAATATTGAGTCATAATTCAACTTCTGCGATATGTGTGAGCAGTATTATAAAGTGAGCAGTATTATAAACTCCAGTCTTTCTCACTGCAGAACTCTGATCAAAACAGGTGCATTCTCACATTACTGAATGAGACAAGAGTCTTATACTTTGTGAGCATGTAATTAGCAATTATGTAACAATCCATATGCAAGGAGGGGTAATTTAATATGGCACACAGAAGTATAGACCTGACTTTCCTTAGGTTTGGAGTGTTTTTTGTTTAATGTTGTGTAGGTATATATATATATATTAATCACATACTGTATTTATACTATATAAAAATAGGAGTATTTATTATTTTCTCTTAGCCATGCCACTGACTTTTTACAGTCTTCTGAAGTATCCTATGATGTTGACAATGGATAGTCATTCTTCTCTCACAATGTCTTCCTTCTTCTGGAATGCAAATCAGAGGGTGATATCCACATAATCTCTGTTTACATTATCAGTACAGTATTACACAAATGATGGATTTAAGTAATTTTACTGCATGTTTCTTTCACATTTATTATTTGATTTAACTGTTATGGATGCTGCATCTTTTGGACCTTTTGACACCTAGAGTGTAAGATTGGTATTAATGCTACTTCTGTGAGAAGGATATATACAAAATAAAGAAGCTTAATTAAACCAGTGACCAAAAGCTAAACTAACCATAAGAGCCACTCATTAGTACTTTCCAAAATAATATTACATATTCCTGGCTAAGCTTTTGCGATTGCCAGCTACCAGTAAATGTATCACCTGCTATTAAGAGAAGGGAGAGAAAATTCCTCAGAGTACTTTAAAACACATTTGATTTCCATCTCCAGTAGCTGAGAATTAAAAAATCTGTCCCTGATAACATACCAGTCTAAATACTTCATATGATTATTTTGCCACAGAGGCTCACAATACACAGGAGAAATAAAGATAGCTGCACACAAAATTACAATGCAGAGCAAGCTGCTGGAATGAACTAATTGAAGAAAATGTGTTTGGCTTATCCAATATCCCTCTATAATGAATATCTGGAATTTCTGGTGACAAATATCAGTGGTCTTATTTTTATAAACTTCAAAGGAAGTAGGACATCACACATGCAGTCCTGAAAATGCAGAAATGTTGGGGTGTTTAGGAGAAATAGAAAAACCATAAATAGAGCAAGGGAAGCAAGAACTCTTGCGTGTGAACCATAGCTGTGCACCAAGATTATTTTTAACTTTTGTTTTTATTGTAACCCTAATCAGGATAGACTGAAAGTTGGATTGTCAGGCTTCTGTGATGTTAGATGGGAGCATACATTCCTCCAGCCAGAACTGTGGAGCATGATGCACAGATGACAACTTTTCAAGGTTTTAGTGGCCCATCTCTATTAGGTTTTTATCTCCTCTGTTTCATGTGGATTTTGTAATAGATAAGTTTTGGCCTTTCACTGAGATATATCAGTCTATTAATCATGTAAGTTAACAGGCATGCTTTTGTTGACAGTCTGAAAACAAGTTTTAGAACTTTTTTCTTGTTTACATACAAATTCTGGAGTAGTCAGTTAGATGAGCTATCCATGCCTAAAATAGTTCAGTAATTCCATTTTCGTAAATACATTACAAACTCTTTAAAAAATGAGAAGAATAGAAAGTTGGTGAATAGAAAGGTGAATAGAAGAATAGAAAGGTGGTGACTGTAGAAGCTCTTACAGGTGAGAATATTTCTAACAAACTGTAATAAGTAAAGTTTTAAGTGGGATACTTAGTACGGAAAAAGCCTAAAAGGAACTTTTGAGGTAGCCAGAATACATTGTTACACAGTTGTGCTTGTCCTCAGATAAAAGCAATTATGCAACATTTCTGGCCTATTCGGAGGTATTTTCTATTTCACAATATTAAAAATGGAACATAGTGTCAGAAAATTGCAAGCTTCTCTTTGCCTCTGGAGAAATCAAGGGAATAATTAAATAGGATTTTGGTATGTCAATAATATCTTTCTGTTATTAATGGCTTAATAATTTTGTGAATCAGATTTTGGAAGTCTTTCCAGGGTCGTAAAGGTGGAAATGATGAAGGGTTAATTGAATATATTCTCATGGAACTGAAATTGTTCTGTTGGGCATCATTAGATTCCTTTCTCTAGAACTTTCAACTATTGCAATTTAATAGCATACTGTGTACAATTCTGGTCTGAAATTTGTGGAGCCAAAAGCTATTCACAGTAATAAGCATAGTGGACGAGTGCTGTCGCTGCTCTTTCTCACAGATTTCTCTGAACATTCCAACAATATAATATATTAATATCAATTTTAAGTAACTAGTAGTTTTCTGAACAAGATTAAACACTATACACAGCACAGCTGGAGCAGAAGTTTTATCTGTGTATCTCCAACAAACCCAAAAAAAGAGCAATGAGTAAATGCTATTTTTTAATAGATGACAGCTGCAAGGGTCACAAATGGTAAGAAAGAAGAAGAAAAAGCTTTCTCAAACACTGTTTTCTATAACCCATAGCATGAGAATAGCTCAAAGTGTATATGGGGAGTTTGATGTAAGGTATTTAAGTACAATGACACAATGATGCACAATGGTGCTTCAGATAGAAAAAATTATTCCGTCTTTCTGAAGTCTGTACAACTGGACATAGGTTACTAAGGCAACCTGATCTTCCTCAACATGTATTCTGGCTTGACAGATAGGCAGGTATGTTAGATACAAAGTAACTACATACATATGTGTAATTCCTATACTCATTGCAAAACAATATTTTCTTGGTAGCTTGAGGCAAAGAAAACTCTTCTGTGAAAAGCAGAGTGAACAAAATTACCTGAATCTTAGTTGGGTCTTCTGGAGTTCAAATTAAAGATCTGTGCAATTCCTCAGAAGCTGAGAATGGAAGCATGCACTAGAGTAATGGCAAGACACAGAGAAGGGTACATTATACAGAAATTTTTGCAGCTGTCGTGATTTTGTTCCCATGCTACAGGATGGATATTGTACCTGGTTTTTGACCACTTTTGGCCTGCCAACTCCACATAATCAGCAATTAATCTGAATTAAATTTCCATATTTTTCTTAGTACGTATATCTAAAAACACACTTATTCTCTCAATGACACGTGATGTTTAAGATCCTTCAATATGTCATTTCAATTTAGGCTTATGAATCTTCTATACTGGTGTTGTATTCAGAAGTATTCATACCTATTTTCTGCTTAGGTATTTTAGGAAATTATGAAAAAAGGTAAAACAGTCAGTAGAATCATAGAATAGAATCATAGAATCATTATGGTTGGAAGGGACCTCCAGGGTCATCAAGTCCAACCTTTATCCCATCATATTCCTGACCATTAGACCATTAGACCATAGCCTCAAGTGCCTCATCAACCCGTTTGTTGAACACCCCCAGGGACGGTGACTTCACCACCTCCCTGGGCAGCCCATTCCAGTGCCCAACCACCCTCTCAGTGAAGAACTTCTTCCTAACGTCCAACCTAAACTTCCCCTGATGGAACTTGAGGCCATTTCCTCTTGTCCTGCCATCAGCAACTGGGGAGAAGAGACCAACACCAGCCCCACTACAACCTCCCTTTAGGTAGTTGTAGAGGGCAATAAGGTCTCCTCTCAGTCTCCTCTTCTCCAGGCTCAATAACCCCAGTTCCCTCAGCCGGTCTCCATAAGGTTTGTTTGCCAGACCTCTCACCAGCCTCATTGCCCTTCTCTGGACTCACTCCAGCACTGCAATGTCCTTCCCATCCTGTGGTGCCCAGAACTGGACGCAGCACTCAAGATAGGGTCTCACGAGTGCCGAGTACATGGGCACCATCACCTCCCTATTCCTGCTGCTCACACCATTTCTGATACAGGCCAGGATGCCCTTGGCCTTCTTGGCCACCTGGGCACACTGCTGGCTCATGTTCAGCCGTGGTGCTGTCAACCAACACCCCCAGGTCCTTTTCC